>CAUYSK010059956.1:0-14450 GCA_963575035.1 Avahi laniger
AGTCGTAGCTATCGTCATGTCGCAGCACAAGACATTACTCACATGCTTGTGGTGATGCTGGTGTACATAAACCTACTGTGCTGCCAATCATAAGTATTCCATAAGAAGACACTGTTATCACAGGAGATGGCGGCTCCATGCATGTGATTGCCCCTGAAGACCTTCCAGTGGGACAAGATGTGGAGGTGAAAGACAGTGACATTGATGATCCTGACCCTGTGTAGGCCTAGGCTTATGTGCTGTGTGCCTTCATTTTTAACAAAAAAAGTTTAAAAAGTAAAAGAAAAAAAAAATTTAATAGAAAAAGCTTATAGAATAAGGATAGAAAGAAAAAATATTTTTGTACAGCTGTACAATGTGTTTTAAGCTGTTACTATAAGAATCAAAAGTTAAAAAAATTAAAGTTTATAAGGCCGGGCGCGGTGGCTCACGCCTGTAATCCTAGCTCTCTGGGAGGCCAAGGTGGGCGGATCATTCTGAGCTCAGGAGTTCGAGACCAGCATGAGCAAGAGTGAGACCCCACCTCTACCAAAAATAGAAAGAAATTAATTGGACAGATAAAAATATATATAGAAGAAATTAGCCGGGCATGGTGGCGCATGCCTGTAGTCCCAGCTACTCGGGAGGCTGAGACAGTAGGATTGCTTGAGACCAGGAGTTTGAGGTTGCTGTGAGCTAGGCTGACGCCACGGCACTCACTCCAGGCAAGAGAGTGAGACTCTGTCACAAAAAAAAAAAAAAAAAAAAGAAAAAGAAAAATTTCAGAGTAAAATGAAGCTGTCCAGAAATGCCACCCCACTCCCCCCTCAGTTATTTTAATTTCACAAAAATTCAAAGAGGACACAAAAGCAAGCTGCATGTGGTATCACCCAGACTACTACTCCACAGAAAGAATAACATGAAAATGCAGGCAATGGCAAAGAAAGATAGGGTTTGTGTGATTCGTAAATTTAAGAGCATGCCTGCCTGCCTACTAAGTTATTTCTAGTATATCAGCACCTGATTGGTGAAACAGACAAGAGGGTATTGCCCTGGTTAGAGTGGGGCGAGGTGATCATGGAGCTTCCCTATTTGTTAATCTAATTTTCTAAATTCTGTGTCTAGCCAAAACAGAATGCTAGATAGATGGATATGTCTAATACTAAGTCGATGTGGTCAACTTAGCAGCATAAGAGGGAAAAATAGGCTTATTCAAATTCCAAATTGACTTTAAATCACCAGGAATCTGCCACCTGATTTGCCAATGGAGGAAATGTGGTTGACTGTGATATTTACATACAGGTAACATAACCAAAATAAAGTTCATGAACATTGTTGTCTTCAAATGAATAGTGCTCAAGTTGAAAGTATTAATAAATGGTTGGTTCACTGAAGCTATATAAAAGCTGAAGCCGACTTTTGCCAGAAAATTCTCTGAAGAACTAAGCCTCACAAAACACCTCAGTACAAAGCAACTGCACAGAATACCAACAGCTTTCCTACTGAGCTAAATCAATTCAAACAGCTGTTAGCTTTTCAGAAATACATTTCACTCCAAAGGAGACCTGCCTGGGGACAAGGTGTGACTTTGCAGATGAGAAATGTGTTTTTCTTCAGTTCCCAACAAATGGAAACTCTTCTCTTTAAGAAACCAAGCTTCAGATTAGCATCTGTTGGGTGTGCCTGAGTTCACCAAAATATTCTGACACTTCTGTCAAAGGTGACTTTTAAGTATGCCCAAAATAAATCCTTTACCTAATCAATGAGAACTCACTTTTAAAGCTCTATTTAATCCTCTATTTAGTGAAGGTGGCAGGTTTCAGAAATTTAATTCCTTGTGATAGAAATTGTTCAATTTAAAGTCTCCGCACAGAAGCAGAGCTCCTTATCGTGGAAGGCCTGTTAACAGGCAGGCCAACAACTGAGTACCAGGTCAGTAAAAGAATACAGGAGGGAATGGCCAGCAAACCTGTGTCGCATTAAGGAAGAAACAGAAGTGGTTGATGTATCACGGGCTCCCAGATAAACTTGCAGGCGCTTTGTTTTCTGCAATAAAGAAATCTCCATGGAGTCCACTTGCTCAAGGCTTCTTGGGTGTGACTCCAGGCAAAAAAATTAAAAAAAAAAAAATCTCCATGCTCTCTATTCTCTGTCCTCTCTTGAGAGCTGCAGGCATTAAATTTTCTTAAATTATTTTGGTAAAAAAAATAAATAAATGAATCATTAGGAGGTAAATTCTATTGTCTATCTAGATCATGGAAATGTGGAAAATGGACATTTGGTAGTGAATGAACTGTAGATATCAGTTAATCCAACCCCTGTCCTCTCCATTTTCCAGATGAGGACACTTAAGACTGAAAGTAGTTAAATTATTTGCCCAGCATCATGTGCCTTATCAGTAGCACAATCTAAATTTAATGTCTGTTTCATTTTACTTTTGGGTAATAAAAGCTTCAGGGAGCTTTGTCAGCTAAGGTTTTTCAAAAAATATATAAATAAATAAGGCATGGGGAGAGGTGAACAGGTGATTTTTGATGGCATGCTTTGAGTTAAATACGTGTAAGAAGTGTGATTCTGACAATTTTCCAAATATCTCAGTACATCCCTCTCCCACCCACAGCAGAAACTTCTACTCAGGACCACTATAAAAATGGCCTGGCTCCATGGCTCTGTCAATGATGTCTTCAAGAATCTCTCGAGGCACCCACAGCTGCTGTATAACCTGGCCTTTCCTGCTCTGAGTCATCCACTTCTGACCTTCCTCTCTGGACCTAGGCTTCACTCACGTTCCCTTGTTCTCACCTCAGGCCTTTCATACTCACTGTCCCCTCTGTTAGAAGACCACTCCCAGCTTGTGAAAGAGATGGGTTGGCCTCATAATCTAGGTTTTTGATCAAATATCAATCTCCTCAAAGAAATCTTTCTTGACCACTGTTTTTGAAATAGCCCCTGTCTGTCTCCATACTCAGCTTTATTTTATTTTTAATACTTACTACTCTCTGAGACGATACTACATATTTAACTTTTTGATGTCTGTTTCCTCCACTAGAATGTTGTTCTATGAGGCCATGAACCTTTTCTATTTCTTTTTTTATCCCTCCCAGCTTTATCCCTCATATATAAAACTCAATACATATGTGTTGAATCAATAATTGAATGAATGAATATGTTCTTACTCCTACCTACTGAAAATCCTGAACCTACTTGTTCATTTTGATAATTGCAGTTGCAGACATGGCTTAAGGATCTATATTTTTCTGTTTGTCTGAATCTCTTTGGATTTGTATAAAGGCAGGCTAGCACAGTGGTTTACTGCATTGCTTCTGGGGTTGGAGTATTTGAGTTAAATTTCACATCTGTCACTGGGTAGCTGTGATGTAACTTTATCTTCCTTGCTCAGTTCTCTCATTTGAACAATTCTACCCACCTCATGAGGTTTTTGTGAGGATTAAATATATTTAACTCACTTAGGTTTTGGCACATTGTCAACTCTTGATAAATGTCGCTATTCCTATTACTATTATTGTTACTGAATATTTCACGAAGTCTTTCTGTTTCCTGTCCCTAATAGTGGCTACTAGTCATGCTCCCTGCTGGCTACTCCATGCTCCACAATCAATGCAGCTCTCTTGCCTATCCAGGCTCGTACAGTGCCAGTAGCCTGCTAATATCCCAGCCACCCACTCTCAGGACAGGAGAGGAGATTGAATACTGCCTCACTAAACCTTGATCAATCCTGTGAAGTGGGCATCACCTTTAGAAAAGTGAGGATTAGAGACATTAATCTCCCAAGGTCACACAACTTATAAGTATCTGTGCCATGATTCAAATCTGGTCTTGCAACTTAATCTTAACTACACCTTCCTTTGAAGTGCATCTTCTTCACTATATGTTCCTGTTCATTTAATATCACCAATGCTGAATATACTACTTTAATGCTTACTGCTGTGCTCACCACATAAACCTGCAAAGATTTTTCTGAGCACAATGATCCACATAAAACAGTGTTGCTCTTCAGAGGAAAAGGAAACTAGGATTTTATAAGAATTTGCATATGTAAACTAGAAATGATTTTGCATAAGGGACATAATTTTAAAAGGCCAGGTATTTGATCAAGCTAATACAAATTTATAGAATTAATTGGATTTGTCAAAGCATAGCTGGCAATAAATGCCCATTACTCCAATCCTTCAAGGAACTGGCCTTTTTTCCAAACTTTGTTTATGGCTCATGCAATAAACAGAAAAAGACCACAAATATGCAATTTCAGCTTTTCTTATTACATAATCTTTAGAATAAACCTACATTTTCCCAAATGTTTTTCTTTTATGCAAGTGAGTTTAAAGTTCTTACAATTGTTAATAATATCATTATATAAAAATGAGATGCAATAATTATACTCTGCAACCAAGTAACTCCATTCTAACCATCTTTTTGTATTATGACATTTGCTAAGATTTTCTGAAGAAAGAGCTTTTGTGCAAAGGATCTATCTAATCTGAGGAAAACTCGACCTTATGCTTTCTATGCAGATTTAAAGAGATGGAGCTCATTTTGCCTTGTAAGAATTTCTCAAAAAATTTTAAACTATGTCCCAGAATATAATTGCCTACAGGTAAATTACTGCAAGCCTCGCCTGTTTTTCCAGTGGTTCTCCTTATCAAACTGCAGATGTATTTCCATAGAAGGTATGTGCTTCACTAAGTGAATAAAAATCGTATTTAAAAAGGAATTATAGTTATCATTATTAAAATACTGAAAACACTGAAATTGCAAATACCATAAATGACGAATTAGACATGTTACAAGATTTAATAAAACGTGGACACTCCATTTTCTAACCCTTTGTGTCCCTAAAATATGCAATGTAGTTTCTGTCATTTTTGGAGGAACAGTGATGAACAACAGGATATGAGTAGATCAAGTCAGCCATCTCTGCTCTTTCCTTTTTTATATCTCATGACTAAGTGAGATTTATCCTGAGAATGCAAGTTTGGTCCAAAATTAAAAAAGCAACCAATGTGTTTCATCACCATATCAACAGACTTAAAAACAAGACCTACAATCAATGGAGTAGATGGAGAAAACATTAAATTTGCTGAGATTTAATATTTATTTATTATAAAATGGAAAAAGGCCAGGCAATCCAGAAATTAAACAGTACTTCCTCAACCTAATTAAATTGCATGTGTGCAAAACCTACAGCTAACATTTTTTTTCCCTACAGCTAACATTATGCTTAAAGGTGAAAGAATGACAAGGCCAGTATGTTTTCTCTTACCTCTTCTATTCAACAACATACTAGAGGTCCTATCCAGTGTAAGAAGTCAATAAAAAGACATACATGTCATACAGATAGGAAATGGAGAAATAAAAGTATCTCTATTATCAGATGAAATGATTATCTACATAAGAAATATTAAACAATCCTCAAAAAGATCTTAGAAATAAAAAGCAAGTTCAGTAAAATTGCAAGTTTCAATGTTATGATTAGGAAAATCAACTATATTTTAATATACTAGCAAAAATATTTAGAAATTTAAATTTTAAAACAATAGTTATGACAGCATCAAAACATGAAGTACTTTAAAACTATAATTCTAAAAAACTACATATTTATGAGAGAATTCAAACACAGCTAAATAAATAGAGAGATGTATCATATACATGGAGTAGAAGTCCCAATGTTGTTAACATGTCAAGTTTTACAAAATTGCAATGACAAGCTAATTCCAATATTTAGATGAAAAAATCAAAAGAATTTGAATAGCCAAAACAATTTTTGAAGAATAAAGTTAGAGGACTCACTGTAACTTATTTAAACATTTACTATAAAGCAACAGTAATCAAGAGAATATGATATTGGTGAAACAACAGACACATAGATCAATTGAAGAGCACAGAGAGTCCACAAATAGACCCCCATACATGGACAACTGATTTTTGACAAAGTTGTCAATGCTATTCAGTGAAAAAAGACCAACAAATGGTGCCTGAAAAATGCAATATCCATATTTTTTAACAAGGATTTCAACATATATTAATACTCTAAGACATACAAAAATTAACTCTAAATGGACTACAGCTCTAAATATAGACATTAAAATTTAAAATTTTTTAGAGGAAAACATAGGAGAGATTCTTTGTGACTTTAGATTAAGCAAAGTCCTCTTATATACAAAATCAAACCATTATTCAAAAAAAAAAGAATTTTGAAATTGTTTTTAATTAAATTTTAAAACTTTTCTTCATTCAAAAGTGTTGTTTGGAAAAAGAAAAGACAAGCCGCAGCTTAAGAGAAAATACTTGCAGAAAACCTGATAGGGGACTGGAATGCAGAATAAATAAATAAAAATATTTACAACTCAATAATAATAAGATAAACCACCTCCCCCAAAAAAAAATTTTAGCCAGAAGATTTTATCAGACTTATCACCAAAAAAAGATACACAGATTGCAATTAAACACACAAAAAGATTCTTTGCATCACTAGTCATTAGAGGATTAAAATTAATATCACAACCAAGTACTACTACATGCCCATTAGAATGGCTAAAAATTTTTTAAATGACAATCTCAAATATTGGTGAGGAAGGAGAAGAACTAGATCTCTCTTACATTACTGGTAGAAATGCAAAATTGTACAACTACTTTTTAAAATAGTTTGGGAGATTTTCATAAAGTTAAACATCCCCTTACCATATAACCCAACAATCTCACTCCTAGCCAAGGGAAATAAAAAAATGTTCACATAAAATCTTATATATGAATATTTATAAAATGACTTTATTCTGAACTGTCAAAAACTGGAGACAATCTGTATGTTCATCAACCAGAAAATGGATAAATATGTGTATACATCCTTACAAAGTAATACTATTTAGCAAGAAAAAGGAATGAGCTACTGATACATGCAACAACATGGATAAATCTTTAATGTATTATGTTAAATGAAAGCAGCCAGACTCAAAACGCTACATACTAAATGGTTCTGTTTTATGTGACACTCTCAAAAAGGCAAACTATGGAAGAGAAAACAGACCAGTGGGTGCCAATGGGCGAGTGGAAGGTGACTGGCTGCACTATTGCATCTGGAAATTCTTTGAAGTTATGGATATGGTCTATTATATTATCTTGCCTGTGGTGGTGGGTACATGACTCTGCATTTGTTAAAATAAACAAGATTGTTATTATAAATAGGGTAAATTTTACTGTGCATAAAGTTTACCTCCACAAATCCAACTTACAAAAAAATCTATCAGGTGTATTGTATTATGAAACCACTTATGTCATTCAAGAGTAAAATGCTGTTATGGTACCAATATCATCCTTTAACCCAAATGGAATATGTCAAGAAATATTGCAACTATTTATTTCAATTTGAGCTAAATTTAAAGACTTCAGAGAAAGAATGCTATTATTTCCCTAAAGCAATTGAAAGTGAAGCTGCTTCTTTTCTTTACAATTCATCAACATGTAAATTTTTTCTCTTCATTAACTAAATGGGTCCTGCAGCTGCTTTTCTCCTGGGCACACAATAGGAGGAAAAGAAATAGAGCTAATTCACTTTGTAATAAATTGCACTAAGTGACCAATAAACTTGTGATAAAATATTGCTTAGTTAATACCCATTTAACCCCAAAATTGATTAAAGAAGGAATCAATGGAGAGTATCGAAGCTGTTAAAAACACTAATTTGAGAAATGTTTAGCCATTTTTCCACTTTATTCTCATGGATATGAAATCTGTCAATACAACCAATTAGAAATACTTGAAGATGGTGCTGGTCCTACGTTAATTGCTAAGATATTTAGTCATTTCATTCCTTTGCATTTCTTCACTTTGTAATATACAGTCAGAATCAAGCACATAAAACATTAAAAATAAAGCTATGAAATAGTAAGGAATATCATCTGTAAGAACCTGGTTTGAAATTTCAGCCACAAACTACTTTAAACTATTCAATATTGTAAAATAGAAATTTAAATATAAGTAGATATTTAAAAATAATACACTATTTCAGAAAACACTTCCAATTTTAATTGTGAAAATTAAGATTTGGGTTGAAGTACAACTTTCTGCACTTTTGAATGCAGATAAATAGACAGAACGTAAAATTATTGCCAGAAAAATACAGGACAGTAATAATTCACATAATTTTCTCAAAACTTTGTCAGCCTGCTCAGATGGGTCATGAGATGGCAAAAATCAGTAAGTAATAGAATAAGTCAGCGTGACCGATCTGCACAGTAAAACTGCACAGGATGATAACGAAAAAGGCTTGTTCTGCTCTTTTTAGGACTTTGATAATGCATGCAGAACTGGGACAATCATATTTACAGGTTTTGAATCTGATTTACCACTGCCTTCCAGATCTAGCTGCCCAAATGAGATTCGTGTAACTTCAGGACGATCTGTGAATGCACGCTTACATTCCAGTTATCCCCTGATGAGACACACTCCCTGACCCCCACAGTCCTAGGCAGATGATTAATCTCTTCGTAATGTTTTGGTTAGATTTAACAATCTGTCCCTTCACTTTCAGAACTTCTCCCAAGAAATGTGGAGAATATTTCCGTCTGCCTATGTAAAAGCAAATATTTTGACCATCATACTTACCTTTGTTAAAATAAATCATTTTATTAAGAAAATTAGGAAAGACTACATTTACTTTGTTTCTTCCAATAGCAGTGTCTCCTCTATTTAACCACCACCCACATTTTAAAACAAATTCACTCTGTGATTAAAACGATTGCCAAATAAAAATGATGATGTTTAATAAAACTTTCAATGATAAATCTGGTGAATCTCACTCCGCAGAAATTCTGCCACAATGCAAATGTTTAAAAGAATACAGATGTGGAGTCCCTAACTCAGCGGAACAAGTGGAGCAGATGTTTCCAGGGGACCTGCTAATTGCACTACTTCCCACTTCATACCAACCTTTAAATATTTTCTCTGGCATGACCACAGGATGATGACTGAAAAATACATTGGAAAGTTATTTTTCTTTCCTAAATTGAATTATAACATAATGTCTTAATTTAATTGAGAGTTTCCTATATGCATGTTAAAATTTTCATATAATACACAGACCCAAAGAACCCTCAAGTGTCTGTGAGAACAGTGTGTTAAAAAAAATGAATGTACCAAATGGTAAAGTTACTGTCTTAACTTTTTCAAAAAATCCAAGATCTAGATAACATTAAAATGTGGCTGAAGATGCATTAAAAGAATAGGAAACTTGCTATAATTTATGTTCATGCACACTCTCTTAATTGCATACCAAAATGCATTCCAGTAAAGAGTCAGCATCAAAGTATCAAAATAAGCAGTAGGACATTTGCATATTTATGCTTTGAGTCATAAAGACAGCTATAAAAACAGGGTCTATGCAGAATCTGGAAAAGCAATAAACAGTTGGGGAGCAAGGGTGTGTTTTAATATATGTATTATTAGTAGATTTAGCTATAAGGCATATTCACTTAAAACATCTGTTTCTTAGTTTCACTCTGTGTGCAATGGTATGATTATTAGTGGTCTTGTTACTTCCCAAAATATAAAGTTTGTTATTAACTTTGATAAGTATATAATTTCACTTTGCTCTTTCCACATGTGTTACTGATATAAGATGTATTGCTTGTTTCTATTTCTACTTGGCACCACTTACTATTGTTTTTGGTGAACAATTGAATTCACATTTTGAATGTTTTCCATGTGGATTATGAAGTACACAATTGGAACTAAAGAAAACCTCCAGCAGATTTCTATAATATTATAGAGTCCATGAAGTAATAGATAAATATAGTGTACTGGCTCTGAAACAATATAAAGGATTTTTGCCTCAAACCACAGTAATGAATAAATCATCACTTTAGAAGAATATTAATTTGATGTGAAATATGTAGATGATGAACTATATAACTTGGTTGGAGTGCATGTATATGGCACTAGAATCTGTGATGAGAAAAATCTACGTGGTTTGTACCAATACTCATAAAATTCTCATCCTAAAATTATTAGTAAATACCAGTGGAAGCATATGGTTTCTTAAGAAATGGGTTAGAGTTGTTATCAACTTATTTTGAATATTTTTTACATTAAAATAACATAAGAACTATTTATTAAATACATTCTTTCATACATGAAAATTTAACAGTTCTTTCCTTCTTTCCCACCCCTGCTCTTCCTGCCTTCTACCTTTTGTCATATAATGACTGAGAGTGTCAACTAGACAGCTATTTGGTTGATTTGGCTGGTTTGGGCTTTATTTATTTTCCCTTTCTTTTTGAAAATTTGGTTTGAAAATCAAGTAAGCAAGCAATTTTAAAAGGTCTGCTGAGTGCCTGTGCCATGTGCTAAGGAGACGAGAATTTAGTGTGCTCAGAGGAGACCAGCACAAACAGTGCACATTCAATTTGGAGGGGTTCTTTGATCCTGGGGTGTTAAGAAAGTTGTTCCAATAATGTGTTAATGCTGCCTAAGACCTGAGCATGATCATAAATTAGCTAGACAAGGAAGGGTGGAAAAGGGACAAGAGCATATAAAGGAGAAAGAAAGTAATGATAGTTTCCAGGACTGTTTGGCCTTGAAAACTCAGTTGACAGATGCTGTATTAGTTTTCTACTGCTACACTTACTCATTTACATTTCTGTAGGTTAGCAGTCAGGCGCAGCATGGCCGCAAGGTGTTGGCTGGGTTGAATTCTTATCTCAAGGCTCTCAAGAAAACTCTTTCAAGTTCATGCTCTTTGATTAAGTCAGTTCTTTGAGGTTGCAGGTCTGAGGTCCTCTTTTCCTTTCTGGTTGTCAACATGGGGCTGTTCTCAGCTCCCAGGGGCCACCTGCATTCCTTGTCATCTGGCCTTCTTTATCTTCAAGTGAGCAATGCTATATTGAATCTCTCCTATGCTTTGAAATTTTGACTTCCTTCTCTGCTTTTATAGGGCTCCTATGGTTAGGGTAGACTCATCTGGATAATCTCCCTCATTTAAAGTCAACTATGCCATATGCTGTAAGTCAACTATGGGAATGAAATTTGTCATGTTCACAGTCCCAGGGGTTACAGAGGACATCTACACCAGAGCTGAGGGCCATCTTAGAATTCCCTTATCACAGGTGGTGACACAAATGAGATGTAGATACAGGAGCGGGGAGGGACTAGAGAGGAAAAGCTGAGTTCAGGTTTGAGTAAGATGAATTGAGAATCAGTGAATATTCAAGTGGAGATGTAAGTATGCCAATGGGTAGGTGCCTCTGGCATTCAGAAGAAAGGTCTGGCCTAGAGAAAGAGAAATGAGCAGTTGGTGTATTATTAATAACTGAACCTATGAGAGTAGATTATATCATCTATGGAGAGTTATAGAAGGCCTAAAACCAAGCCCTAAGAAACTGAAGGAATGGGTAGAAACCAAAAATTTGTGATGGAGAGGAAAAGAATCTAGTCACATAAGTTCCAAGAGAAGATATAACTTAAAAAGGTAGCATTTGTTTTTCTGTGTTAAATCTTGCTGAGAAATCTATTAGAAAAAATACTCATATATACTACTAGGGATTGAGTGACATGGAGTAAGTGGTTACCGTGGACTAAGCAGTTTCAGTAAAATGATAGGTACCTAAACCAAACTAGCACTGTTTGAAGAGGAAATGAAATCAATGAGTTTTAGATAATTATTTAAGTAATTTGGCTCTCAAGGAAAGGTACATAAGTAGAGATTTTGTTTGTGTCTTTCTTTTAGGATATGAGAGATTGGGCATATTTAAGCAAAAATGAAAAGAATTCAGGAGACAGGAAGAGGCTGGAAGTGTGAAAACTCCTGAGGGAGATGATGGTGGGATATTAAATTTTCTAGTAGCACCTCTGTCACTGCAACCTGGCCAAGGAAGGGAAGATTGGGTGTGAATATAGAGAGTCCATATATTTATTGGTGTAATAATGAAGATATTTCCATCTATTTTCTAAGTAGATTAAGAGGGAAGGTAAGGTTTTGAAAGTGTATAAGACAGGACTGAAGTGAAAGGTCTGAGGAAGAGAAAGTTTACATTTGTCTTTGTGGTGAATGGGAGAGGAAGCTGCCTAGAGAAATAGCACCAGATTATCTACTAGTCAGTAGGACCCAAATAAAGACAGATTCACAAAGGAATCAATTGATTTGTTTCTGCCTTTTTCGCCAGTAGCATACAGCTACTATTCTTAGACCTATCTATAGAAACTAAAAATAATTATATTCATTAACCTAGGCTTGGCATTTTTACCAAGGAGCTGAGTTGGAAAGACAGTGGGATAAAGAGGTTTTATGTATTCCCAAGAAAGTGGTTAAAAAGATGGATCATGGAAGCCACACCAAATAAGAGAGATGAGATGGTAGGAAGTAGGGAGAAAATGAAATCAATGTCTTGGTAAAACCAGAGTCGTCAGTTACAGTGGGAATAATTGAGCATTTTATCGAAGAAGATGAAAGGTTATATTGAAGGAGTAGAATGTCTGTATCAGTGATTTCAGAGAAATATTTGCTTTCTATCTCATAATTAATTACATTTAAACTTTACTTACCCTACCTTCTATATTTATATGGTTTCAATAGTCACTGTAAGTCCTTTTATTCCGTAAGTTTCCTTTTTTGTGGGTTTGTCATTTTGTTTAATCCCTTATTTAACTGACCAAACTACCGAAATGTATAAATACTATACATATATTTTTTAATCATATATGTATGTGTATATACCATACACACACACACACACACACACATATATAGCTTGCTACATTTTGGGCACTTTATTAAATACTTTATGTGCATTTTCTCAATGCATCTTCACAACAAAGACATGAGTGTGTTAATTTTACAGATTACAGAACTATTAATACTTAACTAGATAGGTTAAGTAACTTGCCCTAAACTACACAGTCTATAGAGCCAGTACTATTGAAAGAGGAACAGATAATTAAACAGATCAGCTCAATTTCTAATTATAAATTTTTGTTTTTAAATACTAAGCTGAAATTGGGTATATATTTTTGAGCCTTTGCTTATGAGTGTCTTTCTGTTCTTTTGTATAAATTATAAATTGGCTGATGTATATCTCTAAGAATATATTCAAGTATTTTGCAATAAATATTGGAGTCATTGGTAATGATTCTGATAAACATAGTTTCCTATTTTGAGGTCCTTGGAAAAAGATGACAGGAGAATATCTGAGAAATAATTTGGAAAACTGATAGGATTGGGTGACGAATTGGTTATATCCAAATAGAATTCATGTTCAAAGGGAAAGTCAGGATTTCAAGCCATATCAGTGCTGACACAGAATGTAATTAGCTACCTCCAGGTTCAGCAGAATTTTTGGCTATGTGTGTCCCATGCTCCTTCACAGATCCCTAGTCAGATCAACCTCCCAAACTCCAGGATTGCTGCTTCTTCAAACATTCTCTCTTCTTATGTCCCTGTTTCATGTCTTAGTCCACACTTCCACTCTAAATGCGTAGCACCTCTGGTTTTATTTCCAAGAGAAGGAAGCCATCAAGACTGGTTTCCCTCTGCTTCTCTCTGTATCACTTACTGATTCTAACACCCGTTCTTACCTCTGCCTTTCAGGCTCAAACAAGTGCAGCTGTGCAAAAATTAATATTTCCCAGGAACCATGGATTTCATCTCCTACTGTATTGTAGATTAACTATACTTCACTTACTGTCCCAATTTTCTCCCCATTAATACAATATAAACTTCCAATTCTTCGCTCTCAGCCTACTAAAAAACAAACAAACAAAAAGTATTCCTTAAAGTATCTCCTATCCTGCTCATCTCACTGTCATCTGTCATATCCCAGAGTCATTGTGGCATAGGGTAGAATGAAAAGGTTTTGGAAGCAGACCAAGAGATGTTGTTGGGTTTTTTGGCCCACTCATACACTACCATTTAGCACTTTGTCCCTTAACTTTCTCCAAGATTAAATTTCCTTATCTTCAAAATGAAAATGATACATACCATTCAATAGCATTCTCTGCAAAATGTGGTAAAAAACACATTACTGTCTTCCCAGTCTTTTTTAATTGGGAAGTAGATAAGGGAAACAGAAATGAGTAATGACTTTTGTATGGCCAACACCCTATCTTTTCATTGCCAAAATTCTTAAAAAATAACCATTGTCATAATTTCTAATTCTTCAACTCCTGCTCATTGCTTAATTTAATTCAATACACTTTGACTTCTGGCTTTACCACTCAGCAGAAATTGGTCCAAGGTCATCAAATTGCATTATACTTAAATCTTAAGGTCTCTTTAACATTACATTTAGCTTTCCCTCAGATTTTGTGTTTCCTCTGGGATCTATCCTTTGTCCTTTTATAATTTTATTTAGAGAATCTGAGAATCACTTTAGCACTAATATTTTCAATAACCATATGTACATCTCAAACTTTGTCTCTGTCAAACTGTAAATTCTTATTACAAATTGCCTGTTCAGTATCAAATA
>CAUYSK010059957.1:0-13242 GCA_963575035.1 Avahi laniger
AAAGAAATTAATCGGACAGCTAAAAATACATAGAAAAAAAAATTAGCCAGGCATGGTGGCGCATGCCTGTAGTCCCAGCTACTTGGGAGGCTGAGGCAGAAGGATTGCTTGAGCCCAGGAGTGTGAGGTTGCTGTGAGCTAGGCTGACGCCACGGCACTTACCCTAGCCCGGGTAAAAGAGTGAGACTCTGTCTCAAAAAACAAAAAATATTTATTCTCCAGAATTTCCATACCCCACACTCATTTCCCTTTCCTCCAAAGACAAACATTTTAATATACTTAATGTGTCATATTATTAGCATGAGAACATTTTGTCTATATATAGACATATATCTATTGTTATTATTTTTAGTAGGAAGCACCTTCTCTGGGCTTGAAATTCTAGCTCTGGGCCATCCACTGCCAAACTATATCCTTTCTTTCCAAACGAAGCCTCCACTGGTCCCTCCTGTCAACCTCGCCCCTCTTGACCTGGCCACTCTTGTCCCAACTCCTTGCAGAAGCCATGTTCCCATTTTCTTCTGAGTCTTTTCTCTTCCCCTTCCATTGTGGAGTCTGATATACCTATTCAAGTCTTACCCTTCCTGCTTATTGGGTGCCTAAACTTATAACTTATAAACTTCCCCTCTATTAGCCTCAATTTTTTCAGAGGTGAAATGGACAATTAATAATTTCCACACAAAGGGGATGCTATGAGTGTTAGGAGATCATGTATAGGGAAAACTGTGCAGGTAATAAAAGCTAAAAAATGTTTAAGCTTCATCTCTGCCCCTCCCCATTCCTCTTGGTACCCCACAGCACAAGGTTACAATAGGTGATTGGAATATGATTTCTTCTCTCTCTTCTACCTTTATAATTATTTCTCTAAGACTTGGGTTTGAGACACAACTCTAATTAACTACTGCAATTCTATTGTTCAAAGGGAATGTTGTGAGAGGCCAGGAATATGTAGAAAGTGACTTGGAGTTGATCAGAGTTGGAGTTCAACCACGCTCATACTTAGCTGTGTGGCTTTGGCTTAAGTCCCCTAAGTTTCCTTGGGCCTCAGTTTCCTTACCTATAAAGGGGAGGGGAGATAATACCACCTACCTCAGAAGGTCCCCCAATTTCCATCATGCATACCTTTTTGTCCACCACACCTCATTGCTCAAGATCTGGTTGGTTTGGACCGCTGGGTCACCTCACCCTGCATCAGCTGACCCAAGCTATTCTTCCTCCTAGAGAATTCACATCCTGGGACAGAGGGGAGACTGTCACGCAACAAATGACATCACATAGGCCCTCTTAACCAAGACTTCACAATCACAGAGCCGAATCCCAATTTCATTCACCATTCAACCATTTATACACCTGAATTCATGCAATGAATGGCTGGAAGCAGGCGGGTAGTGAGTAAATTTGAGGTTGTTTGTGTCAGGGATGTTGAGACTGGAGCAAGTTAGTGGCAGAGCATGAGGAAAGAAGGTAGATTTGACAGATAGAAAGAAGAAAATCAACTGAACTTGGTGAGGGATCAGCTATAAGAAGACAGGAGAAGTTTAGGCTGCACCTAAGGCAGAGAACAGAGAGGAAACATATTGCACAAGTTTCAGGGGGGTCATTAAAACAAAGATAAGTGCTGGAGAAACTCTGAGGGCTGAGAAATCAGTATGTGATAGAATGGGCAGAACCATCTTTCTGGCAGAGGAGGGATTCAGTCTGACTCACTATGTGACTTTGGGTCAGTCACATCTTTCTCTGGCCCTCTAGGTTTCCACCTAAATTGGGAGATAGAGAATAATAATTGGGAGGATTGAATTACATAAGAATGTTAAAGAAGTGCCTACCCCTGTGGGTGATAGGGATGGGGAGGCATGTGGCAGGTGTGTTTGGTCCAGGGTTGGGTGGGGCCTGGTTGCCATTTGTGCAACAGCGATGTGGCAGGCAGGAGGACACACATACATGCAGACAAAGTAGGGTGTGGGAGGAGGGGAAATGTGACCTGAACACATACATGTTGGATTCGAGGGCTCAAAGGCCAAGGCAGTCAAATCAATTTTATGCTTGGAAACCCTTCTATCTTGGCAGTCAGCAGAGAGAGGCTTCTCTGAACTGTGAATCCTAGATTGCCACTTCTTCAGGAAGTATCCAGGCCTGGGAGGCCCAAGGCATCTGGGTTCCGATCTCAAGTCAGCACCGCAATTTCTGTGTGATCCTGAGTTAATTCTAAACCACTCTGGGTCCCAGGTTTCTCATATGAACAAGAACAACAAGAAGGCATGTGTGCGTTGATGGGGAGGTGTATGAAGTATTTCCGAAGGTTCTCTCCAGGTTTATTTATGCTTCAGTTCCATGACCCTGAGTTGTTTTTATTTTTAAAAAGTCTGATCCTGTCTCTGTCCCTGGTCTTCTGTGTGGCCTTGAGCTGAGGTCTCTCTCTCTACTTATTTTCACATCTGAAGTATCTCTAATCTCCTGATTGGACAAGAGAGTCTCCAATGTCCAATAATTCTCCCTGAAGGACTCTCACCCTTGTCTCAAGCTAAAAGCTTCAGACAAATCAAAAAAGTGAGATGCTGGTCACAGATGACCCCCTCTTCCAAATTTTGCATGTTCTCCCACTGCCCTCCACTCCACACTGTCAGGAGCTTGCAGCACTGGCTCGATTGTCAAACTCATTGCTATGACAACAGTTACAAATAACTCAGATGCAGACAAAGATTTTAACCCAAGAGCTACTGGTCCAAGCGCTTCTTGCTCCCTCCCCAGACCAGACTGAGGGAACAATCCAACAAATTATTTGGGATCACCTTACTCTCTGGCTCAGAAGCCTGTCAAGGCTCCTAAATGTCAACAAGAATAAATTCTGGCATTCAAGTTCCCCACCCACCCGAAACCTGACTTGAATCTTTTCAATCACATTTCCCACTTGCTCCCATTAAAAAGCGTTCACTACTAGGGATTAGGGGGTTGGGTGGGTAAACTCACAAATAATGGACGTGATGAGTATTGTAGGGAGGAAAAGGCACACCCCAAATCATGGTTTGGCTGTGGCAAAGTCATAACATGTATCCAAAATGTTTGTAGCCCCATAATATCCTGAAATAAATTTTTAAAAAAACCAAATGGTAACCCAACCACAGCGAGTCCACTTGCTCAAGGTTTCTTGGGCATGGCTTGGGGTCATGGTCCTCAAATTTGGCTCAGAATAAATCTCTTTAAAATTAAAAAATAAATAGATAAATAAATAAAAAGTGTTTACTACTGTTTTTTGAAAGCTACTGTATGCCAAGCCTTGTGTTGGAAGCTTTATCTATAGTATCAAAGAAAATTTTCCCACAACTCTATCAAGTAGACATTGTTATTCCCACTTTACAAAGGAGAAGATTGAGGCTTATGGATATAAGTGAGTTGAGTAAGGATGTCAGGAGTCAGAATTCAAACTCAAACCTGTAAGATTCACAAACTCAGGCTTTTTCCATTGCCAGTGGTTCACAGATGTTCTACCCACTTGGCATATCCAGATAATCTCTGGAAGATTTGGATTTCCATTCAAGAATATTGAATATATTTGTCTTCTCTGAGTCCCAAGACCCTAAAAAATAAGAGTAAAGGAATCAAGCATAGAAACTCACAACTCCAAATAAAACTGGTGGAGTTCCCATCAATGGGAGAGATTTCAATAACTTTCTGGCAAGCAGAAAGGGGCTCGGGGTGGTAACAGAGAAAGCAGGGAAAGGCATGGACATAGTGCATACATGGAAGGACATCCACCAGGAAAGAGCTAATCTACCTTGCAAACTCTGGAGAGGTGCAGAAAAGGCATCCTAACAGTGGGAGTGAGGTGTAGAGCCTCAAACAGGGAATAATTGGAAGTGTGTGTTGGAACAGTTTATCTCCCCCTACCTTCCCTTTACCTCTCCCATGCTTGTGGGTAGAAATCACAAGAACCAAGCATCTACACTCCAGCAAAGTACCAGAGGGTTCTCCAAAGAAATCAAACAGTCTCAGAGCAAAGGCCTCTACTTTTTGAACTTAGAAGTCCTTGCAGATTGTGCAGGTCCCCACCCAGTCACTTCAAAGGGAAGTCTAATAGTGAAATTGACCAACCCCTGCATCTTACACAGAGCTTCCAGTCAACTTTATATTGTGTTCTTCTTAAATCAATAGTTCACAGGTTAATTTTTAGAGATGAGGTGTCACTCTTTGGTCCAAGCTGGAGTGCAGTGACATGATCATAGCTCACGGAAGCCTCAAATTCCTGGGCTCATAGTATCTACTATGAATAAAATGTTAAATTTTCTGTGTATTGAAATAATCTTTATGTACCTTAATAGTATTATTATGCTTCCGTTGACATAATTTTTTATATAAACATGGATTTGGAATGGACTGTCACTGAAGATTATTATTTGTTCTTAAGAAATGTGTGTTCATATTTTTCCCAAGCTTTTGTTCACAAAATATAGTTGGCATCAGGAGACATGAAGGCTTAAATTGCTGTTGACTCCTCTTGGAGGAAACACTGTAAAAATGAATGAGACTGAATTGCTGGTCCCACTACAAATATTGTTATTTAACTTGAAAAACAATACATTCTGTGAAATATGCTTCTGACTATTGTGATGGCCTTGGAGACCAGGTCACCACTTTGAGACAGGTATTAGAATGTCCTAGAATGAAAATGGATAAGGGGAGCATTATGCTGTAGCAGGAAATACAGTTGGCCTAGGACTAGGGAACAGAGTAATAACTTCCTTTCTATGATGCCAAGGTGAGAGCTGGAGATCTGGACTGCAAGTGGGAAGTACATAGCCAAAACCGTATGGTGGATAGTAGATAATCTTGCCCACACAATGTCAGGCTGGAGGATAAGGAGAGAGACAGTAAGTAGGCATCCTACATCATGGTGACATTCTCTAGAAGAGGTATTATCTGTTATCAACTTAAATTTTCCTTTCTGGCCCAGTAAATTATCTTTTGTCATCTCTAAAACTCCAGTAAAATTCTCTTATACACAGAAGGAAGATATTGCACCCATAAAAGACAAAGAGAAAAGGATGCTATGAAAAAGGCACCTTTCAAGGAGAGTAACATCAGCAAGACAGTGGAGTAGGAAGCCCTGGATCCTCCTTTTACTATACAAACACACCAATTTAGCAACAATTCATGGACAAATTCCCTTTTTAAGCAATCCAGATAGTAACTGAAGGCTCTTGTATCCTGAATGAATATGAAACCAGACTCACCCAAGTCAGTAGGGACACTTGGGGCACCCTATCACCAGAATCCCTACCCTGTCACAGTGTCATACAATCAAAAAGAGATCTTCTACCTCCCAGGTTCTTCCAGGAGAAGGAAGGTTTGGTTTGCATTTGCAGGATCCCAGATTTTCCAAATGTTTCCCCAAGAATTCTAGCTACTGTCTTGCCATTCTTGTATCTCTGACAGATCCAGCACAGACTGGCTGTTGAGGGAAAACAGAGATGGTGGCCTGGGCTGGTAGATGCAAGAGCTTCCCCTCTCTCCTGGCTTAGTGCAGAATGAACAAAAGAAAACTATGGCTGCCTGGTGCTCCTTGGGGATGGAAAGAATTGGTAGGGGTTTCCCAAATCTTTGGCTATGCTGTTTGGTAGGGGTCTGTTCATACATAAGAGCAGTTCTTGAAAATTGACAGAGGTGTCTGCTTTGTCTAATGCACACACACCAATACAAAGGTACAAGGTAAATGTAGAATCATACAAAGATGTATCAAACAAAATATGAAGAGAAATCTTTTTTTTTAGACAGTCTTGCTCTGTCACCTGGGCTGGAGTGCTGTGGCATCAGCCTAGCTCACAGTAACCTCAAACTCCTGGGCTCAAGCAATCCTCCTGCCTCAGCCTCCTGAGTAGCTGTGATTACAGGTGTGTGCCACCATGCCCAACTAATTTTTTCTATTTTTAGTTGTCCAGCTACTTTCTTTCTAATTTTAGTAGAGACAGCATCTTGCTCTTGCTGAGGCTGGTCTCAAACTCCTAACCTTAAGCAATCCTCTTTCCTTGGCCTCCCAGAGTGCTAGGATTACAGGTGTGAGCCACCATACCTGGCCTAGAGAAATCTCTTGAAACAAATACTAAAGAAATAGAATTATATGATTTACCTGACAGAGAATTAAAAATAAATTATAAAGATGCTTACTGAGATCAAGAGAAAAATGCATGAAATAAAGAATTTTAATAAAGAGAAAGAAAATATATAAAAAAAGAACCATACAGAAATCATGGAAAGGAAGAACACAACAACTGAACTGAAAGTTTGCTAGAGGGGTGAAACAGCAGACTAGATCAAGTAAAAGAAAGGATCAGTGGATTTGAAGGTCACTGGAAATCAGAGAAGCAAAAAAGAATAAAGAACAAAAAGGAGTAAAGAAAGCTTAATGAACTTTTGGGACACCATCAAGTGGACCAATATACACATTATAGGAGTATTGAAAGGACAACAGAAAAAGAACCCAAAAGCTTATTTAAAGAAAGAATGGGTGAAAACTTCCCAAGTCTTGAAAAGGAAGTTGACATCTAGTTATGAGAAATTCAAATTATGCCAAAAAAATGCACTAAAAAAAATACACACACAGACACATTAGAATCAAATTGTCAAAGTCAAAGACAAAAAGAAAAACTTGAAAGAAACAAGAGAAAAGCAAATTGTCACATACCTCTATAAGACCATTAGTAGAATTTTTCAGTAGTTACCTTGAAGACCTGTTATTTGGTGGAGTCTTTAGGTTTTTCTATTAATATATATGAAATCATAAATAATATATAATTTAAATCTTACATATAATGTCCAAAATTTATATGGAACCATGAGAGACCCCGAATAGCCAAGGCAGTCTTGAGAAAAAAGAACAAAGTTTGAAGCATCACACTACTTGTATTCAAACTATACTACAAGCTATAGTATTAAAAACAACATGGTACTGACATAAAAATAGACAAATTGACAAATGAAACAGAATAGAGAGCCCAGAAATAAACTCACACATTTATAATCAATTGAGTTCTGGTAAAGGTGCCAAGAACACACAATAGGAAAATGACAGTCTCTTCAATAAATGGTGTTGGGAAAACAGGATATCACCCTTGAAAGAACAAAATTGGACACTTATCTCACACCATATACAAAAATCAAGTCAAAACATATTAAAGACTTAAACATAAGATCTGAAACTACAAAAATGCTAGGAGAAAACAGAAGAAAATCTACACAACACTAGTCTGGGCAATGATTTTTAGATTTGACCGCAAAAGCACAGGCAGCAAAAATAAAAATAGACAAGTGGGATTGCATCAAACTACAAAGCTGCACAACAAAAGAAACAATTAACAGAGTGAAGAGACAGCCTATGGAATGTGAGAAAATATTGTCAAACCATGCATCTGATAAGGGGTTAATATTCAAAATATATAGGGAACTCAAAGAAATCAATAGCAATAAACAACCCAATTAAAAATGGGCAAAGCCCACAAGATCAGAAGAATGGGCATCACTTGTACTCGCCATCAAATTGGTGTTAACTGATCAACACTAAGGTGATCACATGGCAGTAATACTCTCCAGGGACTAGGGAGATGGGAGGGTAAACCCGCAACTAAAGGACACGGGGAGCATTGTAGGGGGGAAGGGCATGCCTTTAACCCTCACTTGGGTGAGGCAAAGACATAAAGTGTAACCATAATGTTTGTACCCTCATCATACCCTGAAATAAAAAAAAAAATCCTTTATGACATGCTTAAAAAAAATGGGCAAGAACTGTAATAGACATTTCTCAAAAGGAGACATACAAATGGCCAAGATATGTGATAAAATGCTAAAAATCACTAATCATTAGGGAAATACTAATTTAAACCAGAATGAGATATCACCTCACACCTGTCAGAAAGGCTACTATTAAAAAGATGAAAGATAACAAGTGTTGATGAGAATGTAGAGAAAAAAGAACCTTTGTACTCTGTTGGTGGGAGTGTAAATTAGTAGAGTCATTGTGGAAAACTGTATGTAGGTTCATCAAAAAACTAAAAATAGAACTACCATATGATCTAGCAATCTCACTTCTGGGTATATATCCAAAGAATTTGAAATCAGTATATTGAAGAGACATCTGCACTACCATATTCATTGCAGCATTATTCACAACAGCCAAGATATGGAATAAACCTAAATGTCAATCAATGGATGAATGGATAAAGAAAATGTGGTAAATATAAAGGAATATTATTTAGCCTTTTAAAAGAAGGAAATTCTGCCATTTGTGACAACAGGGATGAACCTGGAGGACATTATGCTAACTGAAATATGCCAGGTACTGAAAGACAAGTACTACATGATCTCACTTATATGTGGAATCTAAAAAAGTCAAACTTATAAGAAGCAGAGGGTAGAATAGTGGTTGCCAGAGGCTGGGGGGTTAGAGGGAACAGGGAGATGTTGACAATGGCAACAAAATTTCAGTTAGATAGGAGGAACACTTTTTTGGGATCTATTGCACAGCATAGTGACTATAGTTAATAATGTATAATATAATGTATTCTATATTTCAAAATTGCTAAGAGAGTAAATTGAAATTTTCTCACCACAAAAATGATAACTATGTGAAGTGATGTACATGTTAATTGACTTGATTTAATTAGTTCACATTATATACGTATATGATAACACCACATTGTACCCCATAAATATATACAATTATAATTTGTTATTTAATAATAACAAATAAAATTAACAATAAAAAAGAAAAACCTTGCAGGCCAGAAAGGAGTGGGATGATATATTCAAAGTGTTGAAAGAAAAAAAACCTACCAACCAAGAATATTATATCCAGCATCACAGTCCTTCAAAAATGAAGGAGAAATAAAGACTTTTTCAGACAAAAGCTAAGGGAGTTCATAGGCACTAGACCTGTCTTACAAGAAATGGTGAATAGAATTCTTTAAGTTGAAACAAAAGAATACTAAACATAAACATGATAGCATAAGAAAGTATGAAACTCATTGATAAAGGTAAATATATTGACAAATACAGAATATTGTATTACTTTAATGGTGGTGGGTAAATCACTTTCAATTCAGTATAAGAGTTGAAGGATTAAAATACAAAAATAGCTATAAATAAAAATATATTAAAAAGTAATGTGAATAGATGGAAAACTTCACAATAATAACATAAAGTGTGTGAGGGTGGAGAAGTTAAGATGCAGTGTATTTGTATGCAACTGAATTTAGGTTGTTATCAACTTCAAATAGGCTGTTATAAGATTCTTTATATAAGCTCCAAGGTAACAACAACAAAAATACCTTTAGAAGACACACAAAAGAAAAAGGAATCAAATCATATGTATACAAAGCATCATCAAAACATAAAGGAACACAAGAGAAGAAAAGACAAACAAAAGTACTACAAGACAAACAAAAAATAATTAACAAAATGGAAATAGTAAATTCTTCCCTATCAATAATTACTTTAAATATAAACGAATTAAACTTCCCAATGAAAAGACACATATATCCATCTGTGACTGAACAGATAAAAATAGAAAAGATCAAACTATATCCTATCTACAAGAAACTTATTATAGATTTAAGGACACAGAGAGGCTGAAAATGAAGGCATGGAAAAAGGTATTCTATGCAAATATTTAATAGTAAACAAAAGAAAGAATGAATGGCAATACTCATATCAGACATTACAATTTAAGTCAAAAACTGTCACAAGACCAGGTGCGGTGGCCAACATCTGTAATCCTAGCACTCTAGAAGGCCGAGGCAGGAGGATCACTTAAGATCAGGAGTTTGAGACAGCCTGAGCAAGAGCAAGACCCTGTCTCTACCAAAAATAGAAAAAATTAGCTGAGTGTGGTGAATTGGACCTGCAGTCCCAGCTACTCAGGAGGCTGAGGTAGGAGGAACATTTCAGCCCAGGAGTTTGAGGTTGCAGTGAGCTATGATGATGCCCCTCCACTCTACCCAGGGTGACAGAGTGAGACTCTGTCTCAAAAAAAAATTGTCACAAGTAATAAAAAGGACATTATATAATGATATTATAGAAAGGCTAATTCTCCAGGAAGATATAATAATTACAAATATATATGCTCCCAACATCAGTTCACTTAAATATATAAAGCAAACAGTAACAAAACTGAAGGGAGAAATAGATAGCAGTACAAAAATAGTAAGATATTTCAATATTTCACTTTCAATAATGGCTAGAACATCCAAACAAAAGATCAAAAGGAAATAGACTTGAATAATGCCATAGATGAAATGGACCTAAGACACATATACAGAATATTCCACTCAGAAAAAGCAGCATACACATTTTTCTCAAGTGCACATGAAAATATTCTCTATTCTCTAGGATGTATCACATGGTAGGTCAAAAAATAATTTTTAGCAAATTTAAAATTAAAAGCATACGTGGTAACTTTTCTGATGACTGTGAAATGAAACTAGAAATCAATAGCAGAAGGAAAACTGAAAATTTACAAATAGGCGAAAATTAAATAGCACAGTCTTGGAACAACCATTGGGTCAAAGAAATCAAAAAGGAAATGAGAAAATATCACAAGACAAATAAAAATGAAAACAAAACATACCAAAACTTATGGAATGCAGCAAAAGCAGTCCTAAGAGGGAAGTTAATAGGAAGAAATGCCTACATTAAGAAGGAAGAAATATCTCAAATAAACAACTTAAATTTACAATTCAAGGATCTAGAAAAAGAAGAATAAACTAAGCACAAAGTTGGCAGAAGAAAAAAAATAACAATGGTTGGAGCAAAACTAAACAAAATAGAAATAGAAAAATAATAGAAAAATTCAACAAAACTGACTCGATTTTTTAAAAATATAAACAAAATTGACTAAGAAAAAATGACAGAATATATTTAACTAAGGAGGTAAAAGACCTCTAGAGGGAAAACTACAAAACACTGAGGAAGGAAATAGTAGAGGACATAAACAGGTAGAAAACCATATTATGCTCATGGGGCAGCAGAATCAACATTGTTAAAATGTCCATACTACCCAAAGTGATCTACAGATTCAATGCAATCCCTACTAAAATAGCAACATCATTTTTCACAGATCTAGAAAAAATAATTCTACACTTCGTATGGAACCAAAGAAGACCCCGTATAGCAAAAGCAATCTTAAGCAAAAAGAACAAATTGGGAGGCATTAGTTTACCAGACTTCAAGCTATACTACAAGTCTATAGTAACTAAAAAAGCATGATACTGGCACAAGAACAGAGACATAGACCAATGAAACAAAACTAAGAACCCGATATAAAACCATCCTCGTATAGCCATCTGATCTTTGACGAAGTAGACCAGAACATACACTGGGAAAAAGAATCCTTATTCAATAAATGGTTCTGGGAAAATTGAATAGCCACATGTAGAATACTGAAACAGGATGTGCACCTTTCACCTCTTACAAAAATCAATTCACGGTGGATAACAGACTGAAACCTAAGACATGAAACTATAAGAATTCTAGAAGAAAATGTTGTAAAAACTCTTACAGACATTGGCCTAAGGAAAGAATTTATGAAGAAGACCCCAAAGGCCATCACAGCAACAACAAAAATAAATAAATGGGGGGAGGGGGGGCAAGGGCAACACACGTAACTTAAACATCTGTACCCTCATATTATGCTGAAATAAAAAAAAAAAAGAAAAAAAAATAAATAAATAAATGGGACCCAGTCAAATTAAAAAGCTTCTTCACAACCAAGGAAACTATCATGAGAGCAAACAGACAACCTACAGAATGGTAGAAGATATTTGCATGCTACACATCCAATAAAGGGTTGATAACTGGCATCTATATAGAACTCAGGAAAATCAGCAAGAAAAAATCAAATAACCCTATCAAAAAGTGGGCAAAGAACATGAACAGAAACTTCAAAAGAAGATAGACTAATGGCCAACAAACATGAGAAAATGCTCAACATCTCTAATCATCAGGGAAATGCAAATCAAAACCCAATGAGATATCACTTATCTCCAGTGAGAATGGCCTTTATCTAAAAGTCTCAAAATAATTAATGTTGGTGTGGATGCGGAGAGATAGAAACACTCATACACTGCTGGTGGGACTGCAAACTAGTACAACCTCTGGAAAGCAATATGGAGATACCTCAAAGAGCTGTAAGTAGAACTACCATTTGATGCAGCAATTCCATTACTGGGCATCTACCCAAAGGAACAAAAGACATTCTATAAAAAAGACATCTTCTCTCAAATGTTTATAGCAGCACAATTGACAATTGCAAAGATGTGGAAACAACCCAAGTCCCCATCAATACATGAGTGGATTAATAAACTGTGGTATATGTATACCATGGAGTGCTACTCAGCCACAAAAAAACAATGGTGATCTAGCACCTCTTGTATATCCTACATAGAGCTGAAGCCCATTCTACTAAGTGAAGTATCCCCAAAATGGAAAAACAAGCACCATATGTACTCATCATGAAATTGGTATTAACTGAATTAACTGATCAACACTTAAGTGCACATATAGTAGTAACATTCATTGGGTGTTGGGCAAGTGGGAGGGGGTGGAGGGGATGGGTATATACACACCTAATGGGTACAGGGGAAGAGGGGATGAGAATATTCACACTGAATGTGTGCAGTGCACACCGTCTGGGGGATGGACACACTTGAAGCTCTGAATTGGGTGGGGCAAAAGCAACATAGGTAACCTAAACATTTGTACCCCCATAATATGTTGAAATAAAACAAAACAAAGAAAGAAAACATGACAGAAGATTCAAATATATAAAATCAGAAATAAAAGAAGAGACATTACCAGTGATACAACAGAAATAAAAAGGATCGTGAGCAACAGCTGTGAACAATTATATGTCAGCAAACTGGATAACCTAGAAGAAAGGGATATATTCCTAGAAATATGCAACCTACTGAGACTAAATCATGAAGAAATAGAAAATATGAGCAGATCTGTAGCTAGTAAGGACATTGAATCAGTAATCAAAAACCTCACAACAAAGAAAAGCCCAGGACCACATGGCTTCACTGGTGAATTCCAATAGCATTTTAAAAAGAATTAATCCCTAGATATTTAATTTTCTTTGGGGCTATTGTAAAAGGAATTGCATTTTTGATTTGATCTTCGGCTTGACTGTTGTTGGCATATATGAATGCCTCAGATTTGTGTGTATTGATTTTGTATCCTGAGACTTTGCTGAATTCA
>CAUYSK010059958.1:0-17163 GCA_963575035.1 Avahi laniger
TACTCGGGAGGCTGAGGCAGAAGGATTGCTTGAGCCCAGGAGTGTGAGGTTGCTGTGAGCTAGGCTGATGCCACGGCACTCACTCTAGCCCGGGCAAAAGAGAGACTCTGTCTCAAAAAAAAAAAAAACACACAGCATATAAGCCAATTATTATAAATGAAATGATTACTAATTTGATTATATAAAAATTTTTAAACTTGTATATTCTAAGAAACAACTTTACAAAATTACAAGACTAATAACAAATTGAGGAAAATATTTGTGACAGGAAGACAAAGGGTTGTTATCCGCAATATAAAAAGAGCTATTCTAAATCAACAAGAAAAGACTATTCAACGAAAAACATGAGCAAAAAACACAAACAGGCTATACCTTTAAAAGAAGAAGAATACAAATGACTAAGAAACTTATTAAAAGATGTTCAACCTCACCAAAAATCAAAGATATAAAAATGAAATGAATGACATATCACTTTGTAAGTATCAAATTAGCAAAGAAAAAACTTAGTGAAAACACACAGCTTTGGAAAGGGTATGGGGATAAAAAGCACTCTCATACACTGGTATTAATATTACAAATATAAATTTATATAATCTCTTTTGGAGGGCAATTTGACTATATCTATCTAATTGTAAAATGTGTATACCCTTTTCAGGAATTCCAGTTCTAGTAATTTATCTTACAGAAGTACATACATGTTAATCTACAAGAATGTTCATTTCAGCACTCTCTATAATAATGAAAACTCAGTAACAATCCAAAGGAACATCCACCCTATGCAACTAATTAAAAAATAAGATAAACCTTTAAGTATTGACATGTTAAGGTACTCATAATCTATTGTTACCTCACCCACTTATTTCTGAGTATCTTTGGGGAATTTACAGGGTGACTGTTACTTAAATTAGCACAGCTTTCTAACCTGTAAAATGGGCATAATCGCTGTGAAAATATTTATTAAATAGATACAATTGCCAGGCAATGTGCTAGGTGCTGGGGTGAAATAGGAACAAAACAAAAGTGGTCCCTGTCCTTGAGGAGCTCACTGTGCAGCATAGAGGTGTGGGTTGTGTGTGAAGCGTGGGGGAGGAACTGATATTAATCACACAATCATACATTTTTCTTGGGCGATTAAGGAGAAAAATAGCAGAATATCATGAAACTGTATTACAGAGTTGTCAGGGAAGGGTTTGTGGTGGGAGTGGGGGTCAGGAAAGGCTTCCCTGAAGTAACATTTGAATTAGAAAAAAAAAAGATAGTGATGGGCCAGGCACTTTGTATAAATGCCAGCTCCAGAGATCAGTTAAAAAGAATAAGGCAGAAGGCGGCGCCGCAGGCCTGGTCCCGGATGTAGCGATCGGCTTCTCTGAGACCGATAATGGCAGCTCGGACTGGTCAGAGGGCGCTGAGAAGGGTGGCCTCAGGATTGTGTCCGAAGTCGACGACAGTGGCCGGAGCCCGGGCTCCGGCGCAGTAGTCTGCGCGGAAAGTCAGATATTTAGCTTCCTGTGGTATACTGATGAGCAGAACTCTTCCGATACATACAATTTTGCCTAAGGAGATACATGCAAGAAGTTTGTTCAAAATCGCTGCACCATTAATAAACAAAAGGAAAGAATATTCAGAAAGGAGAATTTCAGGATATTCAATGCAGGAAATGTATGCTGTAGTATCAGGAATGGAGGATTACAAGCATTTTGTTCCTTGGTGCAAAAAATCAGACATTATATCAAAGAGATCTGGATATTGTAAAACTATTAGAAACTGGGTTTCCACCTGTGTTGGAGCGATATACATCAGTAGTAACCTTGGTGAAACCACATTTGGTACAGGCATCCTGTACCGATGGGAGACTTTTCAACCATTTGGAGACTAGTTGGCGTTTTAGCCCAGGTCTTCCTGACTACCCAAGAACTTGTACCTTGGATTTTTCAATTTCTTTTGAATTTCGCTCATTTCTGCACTCTCAGCTTGCTGCATTGTTTTTTGATGAAGTTGTAAAGCAGATGGTGGCTGCCTTTAAAAGAAGAGCACGTAAGCTGTATGGTCCAGAAACAAATATACCTCAGGAGTTAATGCTTCATGAAATTCATCACACATAAAGGCAAGAAAGAACTGGTGTCATCTACTTAGAACTTTAGTTTGTTCACTTTAATATGTGCTTTCATGATTTCTTTTCAGAAGTCAGAAAGCGTTTGTCAAATCCAGCTCTGATTATAAACTTGTACCATTGAAAATTTGTACATAGAGCATGGACCCACTTGTACACAGAATTATGTCTTCAATCAAGTGTAATTCAGAGTAATATGTTCATTATCATGTTCTGCATTACAGTAATGGGATGTTATCACCATTGCTAGAATACTGACATCACTCTTCTGAGCAGAAATTGAAACTGTAGATTTAAACCTTTTAATTATCACCTTATCTGAAAGAGGCTAGTTGAGATACTCACACAACATGTATTAAATTAACCATATCACGCTTAAGTTATTAAATTCAGACTATTTGTAACTTATTGTTATAGGGCCTGCTGTGTGGCCTGAGATATTTTGAGTAATCATCATATATTTAAAGTAAAAACTTTGATTTAAAAATACTGTTAATGAAGGTTCCCTGGCACTTTAGATATTTTTAAATTGTTCTTATAGGAGTAGGTAATTCAATGCCATTGTGAGGTTAGCTCCCAGATAAACAGTGAATTTTGTTTTTACTTTCATTTTTGGTTAGTTCAGAGATTTAAGGTACTGATTTCCAGTAGTTTGCAGCCTTCTCCCAGGTACTTTGGCTATTCTTTCAATAATGCTAATTTCGTGTCAAATTTTGTCTATAACAGTAGGCAACAGATGAAGATAAGTTGGTTGGTATGTCTCCAGCACTTTGCATCCCTATTTTCTATTTATTGTGTGTACTCACTTTCAATAATGTATTTCAAACTGCTATTTTTTTAAACAAGTCAATGTAAGGACCGAAGCCGTAATGTAATAAATTTAATTTGTTTTAAAAAAAAAGAATAAGGCAAATGTATATACACTGACATAGAAAGAATTTCAATAATACATTAAGTTAATAAAGCAAGTTGTAAACCTTAAATATATCATTACTTCCCCTTTTTGGCTTAAAAATCTATACTATAAGACATATACAGGTAAATTTATAGATAGAAAAAGATCTGAAAGAATATACAGCATGTCATAAACAGTTGTTAACTCTATTTGAATAATTTATGGGTTTGTCTGACATTCTGTAACCAATAAAAAACAATAAAGATATGTATATAAATATAGAAGTGAGGGCATTAATTTTAGAAAAATTAGTATTCAAGGCAAAAAACTTTAAATAGGGTAAAGAGAAATACTGTAAAAGACAATATCCACCAAGAATATCTTCTGTCATAAACATACATGTCAAACAATATTCCATTAAAATATATATAAACATAAAAGCAGATAAGTTGTACCCTATTAAGCTTTTTTAATGCCTATGCAACTCTTGCAAAGATTATATATTGAGTCATAAAAGAAAGCACAATACATTTCTAATAGTAGAAATCATAAAAGTCACATTATTGGACCACAGTACGATATAACCAACCTCTAACCACCAAAATATCCAAAAAAGAAAAAAAGTTGAGTCACCTCAAAAATAAAATAATACTTTTAAATACAGCATAGTTGAAGAGGAAATCAACACTAAATTATAAACTAGAAATTAATGAGAATGACAGTACTACATATTAAAGTCAAACATAGCAAAAATTATAACTTTAACTGCTTTTATAAATAAGAAAGACTGAAAATAAATAAATCAAACACTTAATGCAAGCTGTTACAAAGAAAATAGCAAAAAATATTTAGAGAAAACTGGAGGAAGATAGTAATAAACATAAAAGCTGGAAATAGTTTATTAAGTAGAAAATAGGGAGAAAATGGTAGAATAGAAAAATAAATCCGAGAAATAGTTTTTTGAAAATATCAACAAAATAGAGAAACCTCTAGAGAGTCTAATTAAATGAGAAAGAGAAATGCATTAAAAAATAAGATGGTTTGATTGATGGACAGAGGGATAGATGACAGATATGTGATAAAGCAAGTATAGCAAAACATGGTAAAAAATCTACGTGGTGGGTATGAAGGTGTAAAATTCTTTCAATTTTGTCGTATGTTTGAAAATGTTCATAATAAAACAGATAAAAATCTCTTATCATCCACAACATCAGTTTTGGAAACATTGCACTAGAAGTTTCATTCAAAATAGGACAATGACAAAGATGCCAACTGTTGCCTCTACTGTTGAACATTTTTCTAGAAGTTCAACAAAACATGTCAAGTAAATGCACATAAGAATTATAAGTATAATAAGAGAGGAAATCATTATTTGCAGATATCATTATTCACCTGGAAAACCAAGAGAATGAATAGAAAAACTACTAGAACTGATAAGGAAGGTAAGTAGGGTGGCCAGTTACAAAAAGATTTCCCCCTTTATACAAAAAATATTGAGGCTACTTCTAAGTTGGGGTGATGTTGTGGGGAAGGGTGGCGAAAAGCAGCTTTATTGTTTTGTTCTACGTATAGTACTTCTGTGATGTTTGAATCTTTTACAACCAGAATGTATTCATGTAGTTGTTAGAAAATGGGAAAATAAAACTGTAGAAGGCAGAATCCTAAAATGCCACCACCAAGATTCTTGCCCTAATTTTGGGGACGGTGAATGTGAGGAGATATCATGCCTGTGATTATGTTACATTACCTGGCAAAAGAGATTTTGCAGATTTAACTAAGGTAACTAATCAGTTTACTTTAAAATATGATAATTATTCTGGATTGTCCCAACGGTACTAATCTAATCACACGGAGCCTTTTAAAAGCTGAGAGTTTTCTCGGGCTAGTGGCAGAAGTCAGAGAGATTTGAAGCAAGAGAAGGATTCAACGTGTCATTGCTGGCTTGAAGATGGAAGGGGCCATGTGAGGAAAAATGTCAGTGGCTCTAGAAGCTGAAAGCAGCCCCCCATCCAACAGCCAGCAAAGAAATAGGGAACTTCAGTCCTACAACAGCAAGGAACTAAATTCTACCGACAACCCGAATGAGCTTGGAAGTCGTTTCTTCCCCAGAGCCTCCAGATAAAAGCCTAGTTTGGTGACAACTTGATTTTAGCATTGTGAGACCCCCAAGCAGAGAACTAAACCATGCCCACCAGGACTCTGTTCTATAGAACTGTGAAATAACAAATGGGCGGTGCTTTAAGCTGCCGAATTTGTGGTAATTTGTTATCCAACAATAGAAAACATATAAAATACATTACATCAGCAAAACAATGAGATATGTAGCCCATCAAATTTCCAAAGGTTCGAAATGACAGTCAGGTAGTGGGATAGGGAAATGACACAGCCATACATCCTATGGGAGTGTAAATTGATAAAAATCATTCTCGAAGTAAACTGGGCAATACCTATCAACCCCTCTCCAAATATGTATATGTTTTGACTTATTGAAATGTATTATTAAATAATCATAGTGGTAAGCAAAGGTTTTTCTAAATTCACAGAGCTGCTTATAACAGTGCACAATTAGAAACAACATAAATGTATGGCATTAGAAGATTGGTTTGCCATATATAATATCCTACATCCATTTGATGAACTAAATATGTAATCAAAAGCCCAATAGGAATTTTTATAGAACTTAATAAGCTAATTTAAAGTTTCATATGGAAAAAAATGCATGAGAATAGTCAAGAAATGTTGGGGAAATGAAACAGGGGCATGCCCTGGAATATGAAAATATAATTTAAAACTTAAGTACTTAAAATAGTTTAGTATTAGTGTTGGTATGGATTTTAGGATTATTGAATAGATTATTTACATTCAAACCCACGTATAAATTTTGGTTTATTTTTATTTTTATTATTTTTTTTGAGACAGAGTCTCACTCTGTTGCCCGAGCTAGAGTGCCGTGGTGTCAGCCTAGCTCACAGCAACCTCAAACTCCTGGGCTCAAGGGATCCTCCTGCCTCAGCCTCCCAAGTAGCTGGAACTACAGGCATGTGACACCATGCCCGGCTAATTTTTTCTATATGTATTTTTAGTTGTCCAGCTAATTTCTTTCTATTTTTAGTAGAGACAAGGTCTCGCTCTTGCTCAGGCTGGTCTCGAACTCCTGAGCTCAAACAATCCTCCCGCCTCGGCCTCCCAGAGTGCTAGGATTACAGGCGTGAGCCACTGCTCCTGGCCCATATTCATCTCTTTAAAAAAATCATTTTAAAGGAGTGGATGCTACTGGTAATTTGTAGATAATGTTCTTTAAGACTTAGAGGAACCATTGAACTTTTAAATTTTTATTAGAAAATAATCTTTGTTCAGAATCAGACTCCATATTTTACAGATACTTGAATATTTCAGGGATGTTTTTGAAAATTAGGTCAAAAGTTTTTATGTACTATTAAGCTTTTAGATTGCTTGCTGAAAAGATATACATAAAATGTAGTACTCCTAGTTACTATTTTTTCTATTAAAAAAGAATAGTTTAATTCTGGTATAAAATTTACATGTTTGAAGTAAAAAGCAGGGCTGCATTAGGGCATTTTCACCTTGGTGGTCCACTTCCTACACTAAAAATTAGAATTTATATTTTTCTACTGCATTTGTATAAGAACAGTATTTGAGTAAGGTCCATTTTTTTCTTCTGCTTTTAAAATAAAACTTTTTCCTGAGCCCTAGTAAAAAGCAATGAATGTTTGACCTGCTGATGGTGTCTCTCAACGTACAGCCTCCTAGCACCTCCTTTTTAACCTTTTAGCAATTAGGGTGACAATACCTGTTCATAATATCCCCTGGCGCCTCCCCCATCTAGTTTCAGTACTGACCCTTTCATTGTCCCGCTTTTTCCCATATAGTCCCTCCCTCGCCCTCTACCTACTAGTAATACTGGAGCAGAATTGTCTTTGGTTGGCTTTAAGGACTATCTTTTAAATGTAAAGCTTGCAGTCCAGGCTCCCTGTTTTTAATTGAAGCATCATCCTTTGCATTTCTAGTCCCCTCTAATGGAGCTGGACTCTACTTCATTATCTTTTTCCTCACATCTGCTAAGCTTTTTCTTTTAAGTAGTAATTCTGCACTTCTGAATTCTGCACTTGTTCAGACTTTCATAAATAAGTGGAAGTTGTCAGCCACAGTGATTCAGAATGGTGCAAGAGGAAACTTCTACAAGCTCGCTCGTGGACCATTCTGACCAATTATGGGCCTGGATGAGGTGAAAGAAAAACAGCTGACGTTCAAATAGCGTAGCTACTTTCAGCTTATCAAAGCCAAAATCAAAAGGTTGGGAGAAAATGAATCGCTGTGTTGTGAGGTGGACAGCTGGGTCTGGACACTGACTTGGATTCACTCCCTTTCCATCAGGGGTCCCGAAGGGCCTGCCTTCAGGAAGCAGCCTTTGGGAAGCCTCTGTATTTGGTTTTTTTTTTGTTTTGTTTTGTTTTTTGAGACAGAATCTCACTCTCTTGCCTGGAGCGAGTGCCGTGGCGTCAGCCTAGCTCACAGCAACCTCAAACTCCTGGACTCAAGCAATCCTACTGTCTCAGCCTCCCAAGTAGCTGGGACTACAGGCATTAGCCACCATGCCCGGCTCATTTTTTCTATATATATTTTTAGCTGTCCAATTAATTTCTTTCTATTTTTGGTAGAGATGGGGTCTTGCTCTTGCTCAGGCTGGTCTCGAACTCCTGAGCTCAAGCGATCCTCCTGCCTCAGCCTCCAAGTAGCTGGGACTACAGGTGTGAGCCACCACACCTGGCTAATTTTTCTTATTTTTCATAGAGATGGGGTCTCACTATGTTGCTCAGGCTGGTCTTGAACTCCTGGCCTCAAGTGATCCTCCCACCTCAGCTTCCCAAAATGCTGAAATTACAGGTGTGAGCCACACACTCAGCTCCCCTTCCTATCTTTCTTCCTCACTCCTTCCCAGTTGCTTTTTGGAATCATCTCCCAGATAAACTTTGCACCCCCACATCCTTGTCTTGGGGGTCTGCCTCAGGGCCAGGGGGAGGGGCAAACCAACCTAAAACAGTGACCATATAATGTATCATCCAAACTGGGACACTTTGGAGAATGAAAAGTATCATGATTAACGACACCAGGAAAACAACCGGAACCACCCCAGGCAAACCAGTGGGGATGTACCCTCCGCTATCTCGCCCAGCATTTAGGGGAAAACAGCCAGGTGTCTCGCATGTGCCAACAGCGGGGGTAGAAGTTGCCAAGGAACAAGCAGAAACGATGACACCTCGGCAGGCGGCAGTGTGATAAAAGACAACCTCTGAGATCCGGCAGTCTCAGTAAAGCCCCTGAATTTAAACAGGATCTTAAGGAGAACCGGCTGAGATGAAGTTCCTACCACTCAGCAAAGTTGAGAGGGCAGCTGGACTCAAAGGGGAACAGGGTCGGTGAGTGGGCGTTTCGAGATGCTCCCTCCTCATTTTCCCCTTCTAGGTCCTCCTCAACGACACCTCCATTCATTTCCACTGTTTTATTACGAGTAACCACTTGAGCGCTGCCTTCCTGAGGGGACCCAAGAGGAAATCAGTGTGTCATAAATTAACCACGGCAGGGCATCATCCCAGGAGCAACGCCAGCTGGACGCTGGTCTCCTGCGGTCTATCCCGAACTCTCCACCCGCCTGGGACCTGTCACGGCCCCTGGCCCCGCTGTCTGCTCGCCCTGGGCTCGGAGCCTGGAGTTTCTCATCTCTCTCTGCCGGAGCACCAGGGCTCAGCAGTATTCGGAATAGTCTTCCTCCACATAGTTGGAAGGGAACCAGCCAACCTGAAAAGAGATGAGAGATTCATCAGGGCAACCTCCTTCGTGCTCCTCAGCACACCACCTCAGGGCCTTTGCACCTGCTGTTCCTTTTTCTACCCCGGAAAAATACATCATCCAAACATACACAAGGCTGACCTCCCTCCCCCATCACCTCCTTAAAGTCTCTGCTTGTGTGGCACCGTATTGGTAAGCCTTTCTAACCACCCTATTTAAAATTGCAAGCCCCACCCACCCAACACTTCTTATCCACTTTCTTTGCTTGATTTTTCTCCATAGCACTTATCCCCAACTGATTGATTATATGTTTTGCTTATTTACAGGCTTGTTCGCTGTGCCCCTGTCCTAACTACAATGTGAGGCTGACAAAGTGGGGAAGTGTCTGTCTTATTCAGCACTGAATCCCAAAGGCCTAGAACAGTTCCTGGCACGCAGCAGACACTTAATAAACATTAGTTGCATGGATGGATGGATGCATGGGTGGGGATTGGAATGATGGATGCACTGGATAAATGGATGGACGGATGGGTGAATCAATGAATAGATTAATGGATTGATGGGTAGATGGATGGATGGATGGATGGATTAATGCATAGATTAATGGACTGATGAGTAGCTGGTTGGATACATAGATAGATTAATGGATGGATGGATTAATGAATGCATGGGTGGGTGGATAGGGATTGGATGGATGGACGCATGGATAAATGGATTGATGGGTAGGTGGATGGATGGATGAATGGATGGATGGATGGATGGATTAACAAATAGATTAATGGATTGATGGGTAGGTGGATGGATAGATAGATTAATGGATGCATAGGTGGGTGGATGGGGATTGGATGGATGGATGCATGGATAAATGGATGGATGGGTGGGTGAATCAATGAATAGATTAATGGATTGATGGGTAGGTGGATGGATGAATGAATGGATAGATGAATGGATTAATGCACAGATTAATGGATTGACGAGTAGCTGGTTGGACAGATAGATTAATGGATGGATGGATTAATGAATGCATGGGTGGATGGATGGGGATTGGATGGATGGATGCATGGATAAATGGATGGATGGATGAATTAATGGACAGATTAATGGACTGATGGGTAGGTGGATGGATGGATGCATGCATAGATGGGTGAATGAATGCACAGATACAGATGAATGAATGGATGGATGAATCCATGTTGGATGGATGAGTGGATTAATGGATAGATTAATGGATCAGTGGATGGATTGATAGAAAAATAGATGAATGCATGCATGGATGGATAGATGAACAGATGCATGGAAGGATGAATGGGTGGATTGCCAGACACACAGGTGGACATGAACAGATGCATGGATGAAGGAATGATTTGTGGATGGACGGATGGATGAATCCTTTACATCCCAGACCTTCCTCAACACTCCAAAAGGCCCCCTCAAACCCTAATTGCCCTCCACTGCTCACTAAACTTATCCTCCAATGTCCTTAACAAAACTGTTCATCTAAGCAATCATCTAGAGCATTTTCTGACACGTGTTTCTCCCGGTAGAATGTAAGCTCTAACCAGTGCCCCTATCTTCATTCAACAAATATTTTTGAGAAATCATTATGAGCAAGGCTGAATTCTAAAGGCTGGGAATTCATCAGTGGATGAAATAAAAAGAAGGTTCTCTGCCTTTGTGGAACAAAACTAAGAACTACATTTGAAGCTGGTTTGAAGAGTCTTGCAGACCATTTGACTCCTGACAGTCTGAATTCAAACAAGCGAATGCCCCGGTTACCCAGCCCTGCCCTGCCTCACCCGGCCATAGATCTCCCCTCGCCACCAGCCTTGCTGTCCTTTCTTGTTGAGGATCTTGATGATGTCACCCTCCTTGAGGGACAGCTCCGACCGGTCCCGGGCACAGAAGTCATAGCGGGCTTTGGCTGTGCCAAAATATTTGGTGCTTCCTGCTGCAGAGAGAGAACGGAGGTTAGAAACGGGTCCGTGGCAGATACCACCCACCGTCCGGAGGCAGTGCCGGGGACACACGCCCTCCTTTGTGCAGAGTACTGGGTGCCCTGTACCTTGAGGGGACACCACTGTGCTCCCAGCATCATCCTCTCAGCCCAAGCAACAGCCAAACTTGGGAAATAAGACCGTTTTCGAATTTTTCCTGACTCACATATATTTACAGGAAAAGGAACAAGGAGGGAAGCATGAAAAAGGCATCACAGGCTGTTAATTTTAATTACGTTTTTTTTTTGTTTTTTCCGAGACAGAGTCTTGCTCTGTCGCCCCCAAGTGATAACAATAATTATCACTTGAGCAGAGCAACTTGAGGCTGCAGTGAGCTATGATTGTGCCACTGCACTCCAGCCTCGGAGACAGAGCAAGATCCTGTCTCAAGCGGGGACTCCAGGGGGAGTCGCCTTCTGGTTCCTGGGATCCTCATCTTCCCTGCCCCGCCTTCCATTCAAGGCAATAGATACGCAAACCACTCAAGAGCAAAGCGGCAGACAGGAGCCGGAAGGAGTTCCTGCCGCTGCACAGATGTGATCTCTGTGAGCCCGTTGGAAGGGACGTCCGCGGCATCCCCAACCCTTCCCTCCACGATGGGGAGGGGCTGGGGCGGCAAGCTCCCAGCCTCAGACCTCCCACCTGGTGGCTTGCTGATGGCTCTCCTCTCAGGCTCCTTGAAGGGGAACTGCAAGGTGGTGTCCAGCGACTTGAAGCAATCCTTCAGGGAGTTCTGCTGGTAAAACTCCACCAGCTCCTAGAAGGGAGACGACAAGACAGATGGTATCCCAGCTGCGGCAGCCCACAAGAGGGCAGAGCTGGGAAGAGCCATATCCAACTCCTCCTATGAAACAGGCTTCTGGTCTCCCTGGGAAGTGGCTCCTTGAATGCTCCCCCTGATAGGGGAGCTCATTACCTTCCTGAGCAGCCAGGACCATTTTATGGGAGAGAGACCGCATTGCCTAAAACCAGCTCTCTTAGTAGCCGACTAATTCATTTCGTGATAAATTTACCAAATAATCAGCTCACCTGATTCAAAGCCTCCTATGGGTACCAAGTGCGTTATTTTTACAATTAACACATTGACTGCCAAACTAGAAAAAAAATTTTTTCCCCCAGGGCCATGGTGTTTTATTAGAACAAAACAATCCTTTCTAATTTGTTATTTTTATTGTTTTCTGTTAATGAGTTACGTGCAACGCAATCCACGTTTTTAGAATTAGATTGTCAAAATTCATTGAAACAATAAGAACATCAACAAGTAAGATTTTTCACAAACCCACTGCAGGGTTTTGCTTCACGAGGTCCCGGGCTCAAAACTAGTCTGAGTTAAATACAACTCACATGGCAGTCCATGTCATGTGTTCATAATCATCACTGTCATTTAAGCGCCTACTATGTGCTGGCCAGTATGCACACCAGACATCATCAGAATCTCCTAACAATCCTGAGAGGTGTATACATTCATGATTCTCCCATTTTACAAATGGAGAAACTGAGATATTGAAAAGCCAGGTTCTTTGTGCAGGGTCCCATAGCTGGAAAGAAAAAACCCTGGATTCAACTCCCAGGGGAGGCCATCAAGTGTGGCAGCTAAGAGCTGGCCTCTGTGATAAGGCTGATCTGAATTCGAGTCTCAGACTTGTTGCACTTATAAATATTTCTTCCACAAATGTTCGGACTTGATTCTAATGTGAGAAAACAATCAGGTGAGTCAAAATTAAAGGACGTTCTGCAAAACAAAGTGCCCTGTGTTTGGAGTTATAGACTCCAAAAACACCCATATCATGAAAGACCTCCCGCCTTCCCAAAAAAAGACTAAGGAGCTATTGCAACCTAGGAGGAGATTAAGAAGGCAAAAACTAAATGCAATGTGTGATAATTAATTAGATCCTAGAGGTGGGAGAACAGCTTTTAAAAAGATACGGTAGTAAAATTCAACGGAAATCAAGCAGGCGGGAGGGGGGCGGAGGAGATGGGTAAATTCACACCTAACGGGCGCCATGCACGCTATGTGGGTGATGGACACACTTATAACTTTGACTCAAACTGTACAAAAGCCAATTCATGTAACCAAAAACGTTTGTATCCCTGTAATATTCTGAAGTAAAAAAAAAATAGTTACTTTTGTAACATCCAAGTATTGACAAGCATATATTTAAAGTAGATAATAAGATACAATAACTGAATATAAAAATATTGTATTGGAAAGAGCGTAATGAACATTTTGATTTTTTCCTAATCCTTTTTGTATCATATTAAACAAGATAACAAGGGTAACAGGTACCATTCACAGTCATGGCGTATCTTTGTGAAGTTTTTTCACTTTAACTCCCAGATATTGACAAAATGTGGATCGTCGTGACCGGGCAACAAATCATTTTCCAAGTAAGGTGGTTTTTAATTCTTCGCTTTTGCCCATTTGAAATGCAACTTCACTAAAAATGGCTCACAATAATATTACTGTGATTTTGGCCTTCCAAGATGTGTTAGTGAGTCTACAGTTAAAAATAATTTTTGATGATTAAAAAAAAGATATAATTGGGGCAATTGGGGAGTTTGGAATAGGAATGGTATATTAAATAATAATTTTGCATCAGTGTTTAACTTCCTGAGTATAATAATGACATTATGGTGAAGTATGAGGATGTCTCGGCTCTCAGGGTATGCATGCTAACGTATTTATGGTTGAAGGACATTGGTGTCTGCAACTTACTCTTAAAGTACAGAGTAAGTGTATGTGTGTGTGAGTAAAAGAGGCAGAATATTAACAATTAGTAAACCTAGGTGAAAGGTTCACAGGTGTTCAGGACACTATTCCAGCAACTTTTCTGAAATTTCTTTGGAAATAAAAAATTGGGGGAGAAAAATATTTCAGAATAAAAAATTGGGGGGAGAAAAAAGATTTGTGGAATGAATTAACCTTTGGGGGAGTCAAGAATCCCTTTATCTAAGACACCCCCCTCCAAAAAAAATACAGAAACATGCCAAATTCTGGATTTTCTTTCGGAGGACTCACAGCCCCTCAAGGACCCACAGAGTGTGGGTTAGAGCCATGTGCCTTACACCAATAGGCTTAAAATTGTCAATCGAAAATTACAGGGCACCGAACAGAAGCGAGAACACCCGAAAGGCATTTGAATGCTCAGTAAAATGGTCGTTTGGCAGATTGGGCAGAGCTAAGCTATGGGCTGCCAGTCTGTGACACCAGATGATGACCTAAGCCTCAGTTTTATCCATCTGTGAAATGGACACTCAGAGGGTGGGATGAGGGGATTAATCGGAGTCCTGTCTGTAACGTGTTGACCATAAATGCTCTGTAAGAGGTCACTGCTGTTATTCACTATCACTCTGACTGTTGATCATTAAAGGGAATACATTTAAGGCCAATTGCTCCATAGCGCCTCGCAGGGAGGAGGGAGTCCCCGGATGGAGGTGCAGGGAGGGTCCCACCTAGGTCCTGGGAGGCCAGGGTGTGGGCGACACTGGCCCTTACCGTAAGCCCCCGGAAAGCCTTTTTCTCTGTGATCCGGTATAGCCCTTCTGCTGTCATGATTTTAATGTGCTTGACCTCGACGTTATACCTGGAATCGAGGGAGAAAGAGGACCACGTGGTCATCGGGCCCTGAGTCCGAGGACCGGGCCCATCCCCTGCCAAGCCCCAACCGTGGCAGAAGCAATCTTGGCTTCTCCAGGGAGGGGTGACCACGGGAACCCAAAGACAGGAGAACTCCGTCCCTGGAGCCTTTGCTACTCTGATCCCCACTGTCTCCCTCTCATAGAAGAGGAATCATCTCCCCTGACTCACAGGTTGGTTGAGAAGTCAATAAGACCTTGTAAAGAAAGTGATGTTCTAGAATAGACGGGAAGAGATCTCCACAGACTATAGATGACCACAGACTATAAAGGATATGGGAGGAGAGACCCGTTTACGGTAATACAGTGAACCTCAGAATAGAAAAAAATATAGAAGACATCCACTTCTGCCCATATGGTGGACCAGGACATGGGAGAAAACATCTGCTTCTGTCCATATGAAAAACTGGATAACAGCAGCAACAAAAAATCCTCCTCCTGCAAAACCCTTTGAAATGCTGAGCTCTCAAAAAGGTAAGGGGAATCCACAGAAGGCAAAATTAAAAATTAAACAAAACGTGAATGTTAAGCACACACTGATGCTAGGGCTATCTGAGCAGGTCTGCTGATCTTGGTAACCAAGGAGCTCACACCTTGACGGTCACGTGGAAACAGGAAATGCATTCCTGGGCTCGTGTACAGTGGGGAGTTGGCACTGAGACCTGCTCATACCCTGTAATGCCGGACTGTCAAAGAGCCACATCTGGCTGTGTGCGGTGACTTATGCCTGTAACCCCGGCACTTTGGGAGGCCAAGGTAGGAGGATCGCTTGAGGCCAGGAGTTTGAGAAAAGCCTGAGCAATATAGCAAGACCCCTTCTCTATAAAAATAAAAAATAAATAAAAAATTAGCCAGGTGTGGTGGTGCACAGCTACTCGGGTAGTAGTCCCAGCTATTCGGGAGGCCGAGGCAGGAGGATCGCTTGAGCCCAGGAGTTTGAGGTTGCAGTGAGCTATGATGATGTCACTGCACACTAGTCCCAGCAACAGAGTGAGACCCTGTCTCAAAACAAAACAAAAAGAGAGCCATATCCTCAGGAAAAGGGATGGGCTGGAAAAAACTCCACCCATCAACATAAAAGAGAAGATAAGAAAACATGTGTGTCTCAGACCCAAAGCACCCTTGAGAATTCATCATCATCCACCTGTGTGGAAGGGAAATCACCTGTGTAGGCTGAGAAACTAAGAAATTAACCTTAAAAACAATTAACCTAAAAAATAAATTAGCCTGTTATTGATCCCAACAGAAGCAAATGTAAAATGTGTCTGGAGACCAAGGCAGCATAAGACTCCCACAGGTAAAGCCTGACTTAAGATTACAACATAAAATTATAAAGCTGACAAGGAAACAAGTCACCATGAGTGAGAAGCAGCACACACTACGCTACACATGGAAAGGCAAGAGAGCCAGGATCCGCGATACTTCGGTTCCAATTGTGTTTCAGCCTCTTCCTAGAGGATGCAAAAGGCCTTTTTCGGCCTCTGCAGGAATCCTATCTCCTTCTTGTGGGTTTGCAGTTAATTAAAAGAAATGAGACAGGTCAAAGCACTCAGGACCCAACAGGAGCTCAGAAAGGTGGTTGTTATTTTGGTACACCAAACAGTAAAAACTGAATGCCCTGCTTGCCAGGGACCTGAAGGGCCCAGGTCACGAACAGAGATGGGTCAGGGAGGGAGAAGTTACTTAATGCTGATGGCGAATTCTGCAGCGTCCTTCACCCTCTGCCGCACCAAGAACGTTCCGTCCGAGCGGTTGGTAAGGATGCTCTCTGCCCCTGCGCGCTCCATGGGGCCAGCGTACCTGCAGAGATACACCAAGCAGAGAGGTTACACAGTCCCCGTACCTGGACCCCAGTATTGCCATATTGATGTTGCTTTCCCCCTGCCCAACCGCGTGATTTTTTAAGTTGGTGACAGCCTGGGTCTAACAGCCCTTAAACATCAAGGTGGCCCCGTGGATGGAGGCAGTGGCCAGAGCCCAGAGGTGAGCCCAGACTTCTGTAAGTTACTCCCAAGGTTTGACACAGATTGCAGGGGACAGCTCAGTCCTCTGGGGCTTGCTGGGTCTCTGGAATGTGGCCACTGCTTCAATGGACATTTTACTGGGTGCCCACTGTACGCTGGTCTCTGCGGTCACCAGGATGGAAGTCAGGTAAGGAGAGTAAGGAGTGAGCCTCTGGTGCGAGATTTAAGTGGGAGACAAAAAAACCCAGTCATCAAGATAAATAATAATAAATAGAACAAACAGTATTTTTTTTTTTTTTTGAGACAGAGTCTCACTGTGTTGCCCGGGCTAGAGTGCCGTGGCGTCATGCTAGCTCACAGCAACCTCAAACTCCTGGGCTCCAGCGATCCTCCTGCCTCAGCCTCCCGAGTAGCTGGGACTACAGGCATGCGCCACCACGCCTGGCTAATTTTTTCTATATATTTTTAGCTGTCCAATTAATTTCTTTCTATTTTTAGTAGAGACGGGGTTTCGCTCTTGCTCAGGCTGGTTTCGAACTTCTGAGCTCAAACAATCCGCCCGCCTCGGCCTCCCAGAGAGCTAGGATTACAGGCGTGAGCCACCGCGCCCAGCCACAAACAGTATTTTAATGCAATATTTTTAGAAGTCAAAATGAATGAAAAATCAGCCACAAAAAGCAATGAAGCTCTGATGCTGTGATGTGGATGGACCTTGAACACACGCTCAGTGAGAGACGCCGACACAAAAGGCCACCA
>CAUYSK010059959.1:0-15751 GCA_963575035.1 Avahi laniger
TAACTGACATTTCATAAATTCTAACAGCATTAAGCTGGAAAACAAACCCTTAGGATTAAAAAAGGATGAGGAAAACAAAGCATATGAACTACAGGAAGATATGACTGTGTAGGCCCAGGGGCCACGCTGATTCCAGTCTCAGCTGGGAAGGCATCAGCACGTATTAATGCAACAACATGAGTTTTAGAGCCAGCCAGATTTTGATTCAGACGCCAGCACCTCCATTAACCACCTGTGTGATCTTGGGCAAGTCACATAATTTCTCCGGGAGCTAGTTCTATTAGCTAAATAAATAATAGAAATAATAATACCTTTCTTATATTATAACACGGCTGCAAGGATCCATCAGTGCCAACTACCATAGAAGTCTTGGCTCAGTAAATAGTAGCTCTTATTATAATATCTTTACCAAGACTGTGCAGGAGCTGTGTCTGAGAGGTGATTTTAATCACGCTTCTTTCACTAACACAGAGCTCCCTAAAGGCCTGGTGACCACAATTGAAGCCTTAACTCAAAGACAGTAGAGTCTTTGAAAGGAACAGAATTAAAGTAGGGTCTGTCCTTTCATGATGGAGCACAAAGAGCTATTAGTCAACTCAGCAAATACGTCCTCTGTAAATCAGCTCAGCACAGTTGCAGAGATCACTCAGAAGCACTGCGCTGAGTCAGGGTCCATCGGGGAGCTTCAACTTTAGTGACTCTCACCTGTTAAAAGTAATCTAAGAAACAACTCAGGAGAAGCATTCAGGAAATCAATTACTACCCCATAGAGTTGAACCCAGCTGTCTGAACATGATTATAGATTGCCCAGGTCCATTTCAAATCAATTTCAACCAGTCCAGGGGCATAGTAAGATCTGGAGTCTCTAGGAGAGATTGCTGTCTGGATGTGTTATTGGGTAGATGTGGAAGAAAGCCTAGAAAAGCAATGATCTTCCTGTGTAGTTTCAAATGCTCGTGTCTGCCAGTGTTTAATATCTGTTTCCTCCTTACTGGGGAAGGGAGGAGCATTACAGGTTATGTGGCTTTGGGTAGTAGGATGCGAATTTGGGGAAGTCAGTTGATTTCACAGGACTCCGTTTTCTCATCTATAAACAGTAGCATCCACTTAGCAGTTTTGCCCCAAGGGTTCACTGAGCGACCGTGTGCAAGAGGCTGCTGCACTTAGTGGTTTCTCAATAAATCTCAGTTCCCCTGTACGCTGAATGTTAAGGGAGCCAAATGAGACAACCCTGTCCTTCCTCTCAACTGAAAGCCAAGAGAGTATTCGCCTTTTTAAGCATAAAAACATTAGTGTAACCCATTTAAAAAGCTTGCTTTACCCCAGGGAATTGATACAAAGGAATCAACATCCTTTGCCATTACCTCTACCAATGGCTGCAGCTCCCGACACACGAGTGGGGCTGGCAATGAACTGCTGCTCCCAGCTAAGTTCTGGGAATTCATGCCATTGTCTCTGCAGACCTCAGCCTCCACTGGGTTGGCAGCTTCTGTGTTGAACTTGGGCCTCGGCCAACGTCTGAGCTCCAGCTCTAAGTGAGATCAGCTTAGAGTGTCAGGCACCTGACTTAGGGGAAATAGGATTTTCTCCTGTTGGTGTGGAGTGTAAGTTTCTGGCTTTAATAGATTCAGTGTACGTGAAGCTACATCATGTCCCAGTTTATACCTATTGCCTAAAAGTAATTAGCACCTTTTTTCATTCTCAGGAGTGACCCAGTTTGGACGACAAATTATACGGTCACCGGCTATGCCCATAAAAATACAAGTGAAAGCAAGGTGGCTGAGCATGATTCAGGGGCCAAGAAAAATTTTTAAAAATAAAAGGCTTTAGGGGATTAAAAATTGATTTTTCAGCATCGAGGAACCAGTGCTACCAGCAGATTTTCCCTTGGCTCAAGGAGCTGGTAATGATTAATTCAGAAACTGTATGAACACAAGTACACCTACCAACAGTGGTCCTCTCCAGGGAAGGAAGAGAAATCTGTGTGTATGTGTGTACGTTAGGGAGAGGAAAAGGCAGTGGTGTGCTGCTGGTAAATATTTAACAACCGGCTCTTGGGAACGAGAAGGGTTTGGATCGCTGAACATGGGAGTTGGAAAGAGATGAGAATAATAAATTGTTGTGAGCATGCAGGAGCTGGGCCAGCACACCACTGAAGAAATTGGACTTGAACATGTACTTTGAACACTTTTTTGTAATGTTTCACTTTTTATATATATTACTTTTGTAATCATGCTGTATACACGCTATATATGTATATGTTCTCTTTCTATATATAGCTAGACCTGCATACATAAATATACTTATCTGTATCTATGCAAGCATTGGTCCTAATTGTGATTTTCCTAATTTTTGTATGAATCTCAGTGAAACATCCACTTGTGCACGTAACACATAGAGTGATCTCACAAGTCAGACTGCTGTGAGGTTCCATGTGACTACCAGGCCAAAGGATGGAATGTTCACTCTACTGTTGATCACCACAATTTACCCGGCTAGCTCACATCTGGCATAATAAAACATCTGGCTTCAGTGTTGAGACAGAGGCTAAATGGAAAATTTGAAAATGGTTTGAAGGTTAGAGGATAAAGTAAAATTTAACTTTGTCAAGGAGAGAAAAGACAAGGTTAAAGTTCAAATGATGAGAAAAATAAAATGGGAGAACAGAAAGTATGAAGTTGCTGCTTATCAATTTTGATTTTGCTCAGAATCGAAGTGTGTCGCGGTAGCTTCCTGCAAGAGTGGGAGGGGAATGGGGAAGAAACAGTCTGTACTTTCGTTTATTGAATGCAGCTTTCGTTGGTCACATTGCAACTCAACACAAACAGCCCAGCAGAGGGTAGGGCATTACCTCTGGTTCTCATCAATGTAAACACAACATTAATATTGAAGAGTAAAGAAAACGGGTAAAAAGTCCAGTGTCTCCTCGATCTGCGTAAAGGTGAAGGTGCTTGCCTACCCTTGGACAGGTCCCAAAGGGAGACTGAGGTTGTCACTTTTTCCATCCACAGTGAAGCAGGCAAGAACACAGAGGACCTAGCACGTTCTTTCTGTGGGTTTTTAAATGGATGTGTGAATTTTCAGAACTGGGCTAGCATGAGTTGTTAAAGTTCTTCTGAAGGCCTGAGAGGTTCGTACCTTCCATGTGCACTGAAATAGTTCCTTCGAAGCCCTTTCCCGTGACTCGATCGCCGACTGTAGAAAACGTGACCTGTGTGGGGTGGCTGGCCCTCGTATTCCGCGGGCCCCACGGCAGCCCCGGATCTGGGGCAGTAAGGAATTCAGTCGTGGGAGCCTCGGTGACAGTCCTGAAGGAAGCCGCCCACATTCAGATACTGGCTGAAGACTCTCGTCCTCCTTGCTGGGTCACTGCTGATAGAGGGACGTCGGATGAGGCAGCTCATTTTCCTTTAGAGCCTTAAAAGATGGGATATTCTATTTTGGATGGCCAGATCCAAAACGAATGAATAAACAAACAAAATCCCCAAAGAAAAAACAAATCAAAACAAGAGTGACTTTGGAGATAAGGAACCAATCAACCCCACCTCTAGGACCCACCAGATACAGTGTCTCCATTGGATTTTTCCAACTGGTTGGTTCAGATCACTGATTTGCCCTCCACTTTTGGATACCCAGCTAGACTGCAGGGCAAGAGAGAAAGTTGCCTCTAAATGAAGAGACAGTTTTGCTTTTATTTCCTGGGATGACTAACTTCCAACACCCTGACTCTCCTTCCTTCCTGGCAATGATAAGAAACATAATTATTAAAAAGCAACAGGAACACCCTAAAGCCCTGCCTTGGTTCTGTGGCTTTGTGGCAGGGGGATAATCCCTGTCCTTCCTCTCACCCTGCCATGTCCCCTTTCTTGAAGAGACTTGTAGAGGTGGGTTGTTTCTCCACCCTTTGGGGATGCTGGGTAGAGGCAGAGAGAGGCTGGCTGGATCCTTGTCCAAGGTCTCCGTCGCGAGGGCAGCTTGGTTGGGCCAAAGAGACAAATGAAAACAAACCAAAAAGCATTGCTCGATTTTGAATTTGAAGGCTGGGCCCCAAACAGCTAGTGGCTCTTCCCCTGCAGCATGTCCTAGTGGTGGGCTCCTTGGTGCTAGCTGTTGTTCTCGGCCGTGAGATATTTCAGGGCAGCAAAGCCATAGTGGCGGGACATGTCCTGCTGAAACTCCTCCTTCAGGGTTTTGAGACAGATGCGGTATTGCTTGTTGGAACGGAACTTGGTGATGTCGAAGCTGGGGGCATGAGGCATGTGGATCATGTAGGCGTTGGGCAGCACAGTGAACTCGTATTCCTGGAAGGAGGCAAGAGCAGCATGAGAACTTGCAGGAACCCCCCGTAACCCATGGGGAAGGCCCAAGGGAAAGACCGAATGACCAAGTGAATGAATGACCCGAAGAAAGACACGGACACACAGGCCAGCACAACAGCTCTGGAGCAGGACAGTTCAGGGCTGTTTCCACGACCTTGGACAACATACTTAGCTTCTCTGAGCCTTTCTCATGTATAAAGTGAAAGTAATACTATCCACCTTACGAATGACCATGAGGATAAAACCAATGACATGTGGACAGTGCTGAGCAGAGCTCATGGCCCATAAAAGGTCTTGATAAATGTGAGCTCACACCCACGTGGACGCTCTAGGATGAAGCCAGCCATGGGGTATTCTCTAGCTCAATCCACTGACATCTGTGTATGTGGTCCTTCACAGGACTTGACGAGATCTGACAGCCTCAACAGATTAGGGCAAAAGAAGGGACAAAAAAAGAATGAAAGATAAGATGAAAATAAAAACAAATGTTTCATTGGACTGAAGCTCACCAAGGATAAAATTCTCCCCGATATGTGCTATTACAAGTGACACCATCAGACAGTGTCCTCAACGTGGCAGACCACAGCTAAATACTCACGCCAAAGATAAAAGGCCTCTGAATAGTGGAAACAGGTGACACGAACATAGGTCACGTAGCTCAGAGGAGAACCCAGCACCCTTACACTCGCATGTATTTACTCTGATTTTGGACAAATTGTCTCATAAGGTTGGGTCATCTAGTTTCCCAGGCCAGAGAGAATGAGAATAAATTCAGAAAGGGAAAATCAGGACGGGCAAAGGTAGCTATTACAGGGAGAAATATACAGACAGGAACAAGAAAGGACAGTTGCTGGTGAGGAATGAGTGAGAAAAAGCTTGAAAAGGAAACGCAAGACCTCCCAGAATTGAACTGTCTGGGACATTTCATGAAGGGCCAAAGAGTCACTCCGACCCCACTAGTCCCCATGGGTGTGGCTGTCCCACCTGTCAGGTAGGTGCTCATCATTTTCTTAAGTCACTAGGAAGGGTAAAATTATGTTTCGTATGGGCTATTGGCAAAGAAAGAAAAATACGCAATACGTTTTCAAGAGTTCTGTCAAAACTGTCTAAAACAAACAAAGCCCAGGTCTCTGTGCTAGAAAAATTAACTTTCTCTGAGCCAGTTCACCTCCCGAGAGTGCTGGACACATGAACATTACATTTCTTCTCTTTCGAGCAGGAGCTGAGGCAGGCTGGACCTTGCCGTGCACGAGCAGCGCTGCGCTCGCTCCAAGTATTGCTGAAAACGTGGATAACGACAGCCAGTCCTTCTGCTGTTAAACACGAACAGTGCCCTCCAACCTCGGTCTCCATCTGTGGTCCTCGGCCATCACCAGAGACTGCTCTCAAGCATACTGGATCTGTTGGAAAGTTCTGGTGATTCTTTTGAATGGCCAACCTCAGCTTAGCTTGAATTGGAGTTGCTCTTGTGGAAAAATGTCTACACTGAGCTCTAGGAGAGGTGCCTTGGAGAAGGGCATATGAAGAAATAAGAGTGGGGCAGGGGGACCCAGGAATCTTTCTCCTAACTTAACCAGAGCAGCTTTGCATTTGTTTAGCATAGGAATCAACAAACTATGGCTCGTCTGGCCTGCTGCATGTTTCTGTAAATGAAGTTTTATTGAAACACACTCTACTTTCTTGTCAGCTCTACGATCTAGGCCTCTCCTTTCCCCATCCAGCAACCAGGTGAATGTTCTGTTCTCCTCACCTGCGCATCCAGTTCCATGATATGAGCCACCTTGTTCCAGCCAAAGCCCACAAACCTCCGGTCATACTCAGGGCAGTCACGTCTCACAACAACATATGGCTCGAAATCAGCCTCCCATTCGACCCGGTAAGGCGTGGTGGCAGTCCGCCACTTGGCGAAGTTTGTGGGTGCATGACCTTTTGTCCAGACGTGGTACCTGGGACACAGGGAGAAAAGCCACTGGGTAAAGGGAAGGAAGCTGAGCTTTCAAAACGCTGCTGATTTGGAAGAAGAGCTACGTGCTGATGTCGTCCTCGTTGTGGGCTGAACTGTGTCACCCCGTCAAAAGCAACACTCAAGTCCTAACCCCCAGTACCCGTGAAAGTGACCTATTTGGAAACAGGCTAATCAAGTTAAGATGACATCATAGCAGGTTAGGGTGGGCACTAATCTAATGACTAGTGTCCTCATAAGAGGAAAAATTAGACACAGAGACACATAGTAAAAATACGATGTACAGACGTAGGCAGAGATTGGAACGATGCATCAATAAGCCAAAGGATCCAAGGACTGCCGGCAACCACCAGAAAGAGAGCAGACGAGGACAAGGAAAATTTTTTCCCTAGAGCCTTTGGAGGAAGCACGGACCTGCCAACACCTTGATTTTGGACTTCCAGCCTTCAGAACTGTGAGTGAATAAGATTCTGTTATGTTAAGCCATCCAGTCTGCAGTACTTTGTTGCAGCAGCCCCAGGAAACTAATCCAGTTGGTTATCTGTACTCTTAGCTAGTGAGGAGGTTCTCACCATGAAAGGGTAAGGGAACTCCTGGGGTGCTCCGTGTCACTTGTAAGCACACAATTGCGGGTTGGCCTGCAGTATGGTTATTCCTGCTAGGTACCACCGAGGCAGGCAGACGTTTAAGACGGCCCTTCATAACCCTCGCCCTGTAGAATGCCCCTTGGGGCAGAATCTGTAAGTAAGGTATCACCCCTGGGATTATGTTACATTATACGGCAAAAGGGATTTTTGTAGACATAATTAAGGTGACTAATCAGTTGACCTTGGATTAATTAAAAAAGAGATGATTGGAGTGGGCCTGACCTAACCACATGACCCTTCAGAGCCGGGAGAAAGCAAAGAGCCACGTTGGAGCTGCCTGTGGGGCCACGTGGCAAAGAATTCTAGGGGCTGAGAGTGGCCCCAGCTGAAAGCCAGCAGGAGAATGGGGACCTCAGGCCCACAGCTGCTAGGAAAGGAATTCTGCCACCCACCAGCGAGCTGGGAGGAGGACCACGTACTCTAGCGGAGAACGGCAACTTTGTAGACTCCTTGAATTCCGCCCGGTGAGACCTGAGCAGTCAGCTGGCTGTTCCCTGCCCGGACCTCCGGTCCTCAGAGGCTGTGACATCATGTATTTGTATTGTTTAAGCTCTGTTTGTGGTAATTTGTTACACAGCAACAGAAAATGAATACAACCACATAACCACAATAAGAAACAGCTAGTATTTATTAACCACTTACTATGTACTGGGACTACTTTAAATGTTATGTAGACAGGTATTACTTTAAATTCTTATAACTTATCCAACGTCCAATAGCACGTGGTGGAGCTGGGATGCAAACCACGGCAGCCTGGCTCAAGGGCCAGGGTCCGTAACCATTTGCTGGGTCACCTCTCTCATGGGTCACCGTCTCCACACTCTCTGGCCTACAGAACAAGTGCTCAATGATTATATACTAAATTGAATAAATGAATGAATGAATGAATGAGTAATCCAGCAACGTGAGCAGTACCTACGACAGAGGCCCGTGGGTGGGATAGGAGTATGTCTCTGGAAACCACAGAGAGGTGGCAGGAAGCAGCGTGTCTCGTGAAGGACCAGACAGGGCCCAAGAGAAAGGGTCGGGGAGAGTATAAACAGTATCCAGAGCTGGAAAGAAAAGCTTCATGAAATGAAAGCAAGACAGGAAGGGTGGGGACCCAGCAGCTCAGCTATAGGGAGAAAGTTTGTGCAAGTCCTGGGTTCTGTCTCATCCTTGGGGAGGGCTCTCTAAAGCAACGGGGGCTGTGAGTGACCGCGAGCGTTCCACGTGGCCCGTGGAGCAGCTCTGGCACGGAACGCAGCTGCTCCCTTCTGCTCTCTCACCACAGAGACTGGACGTCCCCGGACCCCCAGGGACTGCCCAGTGTGGTTGAACGGGCACCGGCCAACACGTGGCCTTTCGTCAAGCTGTGCTGCTGGGTGACAGGGCCAGGCTGGGGCAAGTCAGGGACTTGAATCTCGGCTCCATCATGCAGCAGCTTCCACCCAAACCAAAGTCATTTCAATGGAAGAAAAATGAAAGGTCGATCAATATGACTTTAATGGAGCGTGAAAAAGAGCGATATCGCGAGAGACGTCACTCTCGGGTCTAATCCAAAAATTAGGCCAAGAAGCACTTGCTTTTCCATTTGTGAACTTGCTGAACAGGCCGTCCTGACACCTGATGCCTTTGACAGAACTGGCGCAGCACGGCTGACGGCTGTGAACCCACATCAGGTTCAAAGCACGGCACCGTCGAGCCACTGGGCCAGGGTTCAAATCCCACCCCTGCCACTTAGGAGCTGAAGAACTTTGCAGAACAAAGTACTTTAACGAGGCTTTAATTGCCTCTTGTGTCGACTGGGGAAAATAATACCTACCTGGTCACATTGCCAAGGAGCTTATATGAGAAAATGTAAAGTGCTTGCATGGTACTGGCGCACTAAAGGAATTCAATAAATGCCAGTTTCCTAACGGGCAGTTCAACAAAGTGGTTAAAAACCGTGGTTCCGGAGGCAGCCTGCCTGGGTTTGAATTCTGCCATTCAACGGGTGCAGACAAGTTAACCACTCTGTGTCTTTTTTCAATAATAATACCTGCCTCACAGGTTTATGGTGATTAAGTGAATTAACTCACGTAAAGTACTCAGAGCAGTCACTGGTACACATGGCAATAATTCCTCCAAAAAATGAGGACATTCTCTTTATTATTTCTCTTTGTTTGCCTCCCTGATATGATGTCAATTTCTGGTGGTCTTGCTCTCGGTGATATCGATAGTCATTTTATTTGTCTACGGGGCATCTTTAGAAGCTAAACTCTTGGCCGATTATAATATGGCAAAGAAGGAAAAAGAACAGGGAAGGGCTGGGACAGCTACACCAGTTCTGTCGATCTGGCCGGGCAGGGGCAGCTTCCATCCGCTCAGCCAGGACACCGACAGCGTGCCGAACGGCCGGGCAGCACGAGATGCGGTGAAGTGACAACTAACCTGCCATGAAAACAAGCCACAGCCTAGAGGTGACCCAAGGGTCAGTCTGGCAGACGCTAAACTTCAGGGGTTGGTCTCTGAGACCAGCAACGACAGGTGGCACCCAGAAAACGGTGATGAGATGATGAGAGGTTTCCTGGGTATACCGTACAGGATGCTGTTGAAGTGAAGAGATTTGGGGCACTTTGCCTTGTTCTCACACTTGAACGTACCCCAAAATCATGACAATCAGAGTTTCTACTGTGGGAGGTCCAGGCAGGATGACTTTGCATTTCTAATGAGTTCTGAAGGGATATCAATCTCCTGGGTCCAGAGAGAACACTCTGGAACCACTGCCCTAGAGGACTGGTCGGGGTGTAGATGCTTTCTCATTCCAGGTATGGTAGGGAGTAGGTTTTAGCTGCTCCGAGGCTTAAGAGTTCATTGCTTGGCAAGCAGGTGACAAAAGCAATTTCTTGGAGGGAAGGTTTGTAATTTAGCCCTTGGCATGGTGGCTTGCTAGCTGTTGGCCAGAGCAGCAATCACAGACACAGCAGGTCAAATCCCAGCTCTCGTGCCCAGGGACGTGACCTTGAAATGAGTTCTCAACTCACCTGGGGATGGAGATGGAAGGAAGGATGCCTCGGAAATGCGCCAGGTGTTCAGCCATCAGACTGTGGCATCTGTGGCAGACTTAGACTAAGGTTTGGTCTCAGGGTCTCAATTTCCAGAAGCAAGTTTTTACCCTGCATCTTCAAAGAGCAGTAGGAAAATTCAGGGCTTGATCAGTGGCCTGGTAGTATTTTGGTTAAGAACACAGGCTCTGTGGTTCCTTAGACCCGGGCTGAATCCAGGCTCTGTCGTTCACTGGCTGTGTGTCATTGGGCAAGTTATTTAACCTCTCAGAGCCTCAGTTTCATTATCTGTGAAATGGGGATAATATTTATAGTGTCTGCCTCACAGATTTATTGTGAGGATTAAATACGTAATCACAGAACCTGGCATATGTTAAAACACTCAACAAATGGCAGTTGTCATTTCTGTCTGACAAGAAGGAGGGCTTGGGTCGTGGGGGTATTAACTCTCCCAGGTCACCTTCCAGAGTCTTACATAGAGGAGAAGGCTGGAGACTGAGTCCTGCCTCCACCACCCCTGTTTCCTCCTCTGTATATGACGTGAAGAATGATAACCTCTGAATTGCTGAATGAATAACCTACCTCATAGAGTGATTTTCACAACAAAAAGCTGAGAAAACCTAGAAACTTTACAGTGGTATGAAAACCCAAATTATTATGACTACAATCTTTTTAATAAAATTCCAATTGCCTAGAAGTGTATGCTTTTTAGCTTAAAGGAAGGGTTGGCCATTCTTACATTGTTCAAAGTGGAGGCCCTGCTTTAAAATCAGCAGGCACAGCAGCGGTTTTCTCCCGAGACTGCCCAGTTAGGAGACCCAGCAGGACTCCCAGACCCCTCACCCTCGTCTCTGATTGCTACACTCAATGCCGCAGCCCGTCCCCAGGGTGTGGAACCCATGTGCAGTTATTCAGACTCCGGGGGCACTCTGACAGTGACAGGGTAGCTCCGTGGTGTTCCTGCAGGACTAGGGGTCTGGGAAATGAGGAAAATGAGGGCTCTGTTTACAACTGTCACTTGGGCAATGGCAAAGTCGGCCGCCACATCTGCTGTGTGACACTTTGGAGTCACCTTCATGACTTTATACTGTTGAAGCAACTGCCGCAGGTCCCAGGCCCTGGGCTCAGAGAAGGGATCACTCACACCAACAAGAAAAAGAGAAACCACCATCATGACGCTAATGGAAGGAATGGAATCCACTTACCAAATGAATGCAGGGACAAGCACACAAAAGAGAGAATTCAGAGCCAGGAGATGGGAGCAGGAATCTAAACTGAGTTTAAAAAAAGTACAAACAGAAACGAGCTTAAGCTTCTTGCTCAGACATGCCTACCCTTCCATCTGGACAGATAAAATCTGTCATCCACGTACAAATAAAGTACACGGCGTAGGGAGGAGGAGAGAGAAGATATCAAGATTGTTTGGGGTGAGCGGTTCGATTTTGGCCTTACAATAATAGACTAAGATAGCAACAAACTTTTGGGCCAAGAGCTTGGGCACCTGGGTTTCCTAGGCGAGAGGAGGGCCCCAGGCACCCTCAAGGACGGCAGGGAGGGCCACTCACCTGAATGTGAAGAGGGTACCCATGTCCAGCATCGACAGCAACTCCGCTTTCGACTTGGGGAAAGAGAGCCGGTAGCGCAGCGTCTCGAACGCGGGGACAATCATCGCTTTCTTGGTGTTGGCGAGGTCAAGCTGGATGACAGACTTCCTGAAAAGAGGGGGCAGGTAGAGAGATGGGGTCCCTGTGACACCAGGCCCAGGGAGGCAGAGCAGCTCGCCGAACACCACTCAGGGGGCCAGAGTGGGCCTGAGACCCTGTGTCCCGGAGGCAGGGAGCAGAGTCTTCCTGGAGAGCGCACGGAGAGCAGGCAGACAGGAGGGGCTGCGGGAGCCTCCCCTACGGTCGCAGCGTGTGCTCTCGTCAGTCACGCACAGGAGGCGGGTCTCACAGTACTCACAGGGGCTGAGCCCAGCCTGTCGGGTTCCCAGGGCTGGCCAACCACTCCTACCGCCCCACTGGCCGCGTGAGAGCAGGTGGGCAGAAAGCCGACGAAAGTCACCAACCTGGGCACTCCCAGGTCCCATCTCTGTGACTCCGCAACCCTTCGAATCCTCCAGACCCCGAGCCTCTGAAGTAGCCAGAGCCCCTTGTGCCGCCAGCATGGCTAGGACAGAGCTCTGGTCCCGCCTGGGTGGGAGGTTCCCCATCGTCTCACTGACCGGCGTCTTTGCGCCCGGCCTTCCGCTCTCCTCCTGACACCCAGCCCCTGTCCTGGATTTGTCTGCCATTTCTCAGCTTTGTGACAGTCACTTGGAAAGAAAGGCTCAGGGAGGAAGACGTAGCATGAGGCTCTTACTGAATGTAGAGTGGATTCGAACCCTGGCGATGTCACCTTACGAGGCCTGCCATCCTGGGCAAGCAGCTTAGCTTCTCACCACCTCGGGTTCCTCCTCCCTAAAACGATGGCTATGACATCTGCCTCCCGGAGTTGCTGTAAAGACCGAACGAGGTACTATAACACCGCTTGGCACACCTGGCCCGTGGCAGGCCAGCTGTGATGAGGGGTCACTGTCACCCTGCAGCATTGTCATCACTCCTGGCCTGGTCTTCTATCGTCTTTTTTGGCCAGGCCTCTGGTACTCCTTTCTGGCCTCCTGCTCAGACCGCAGACGTCTGAGTCTCAGCACCATCATGGGCTGTCTGCTTCTGTCTCTATAGCAGAGAAAGCAGCCTCCCTGGGGTGCTGGCAGGCACTGGGAGACATGCTGACAAACACAGGAAGCAGCAGCCCCCAGTGGCGACACACTGCCCCTGCCACACTGCCACATTACTGAAGTCACTTCACGCAATGACACTTTGAACCTGTGCATGAGGAGGGACTAGGGCCAGTCTGCCACGAGTAGCCCTGCTACGAAGGAGTGACTCTGTGAGTCCAGGCCACTGCGGGACTAGAACAGGGCAGCAGGCCGAGAAGGACGTCGGCAGGGCTTGGTATCCCTGAATGGGGAGGGGAGCCTGGGCCAGGTCAGAGTAAGGACAGTTTTCTGAAACCACCCTTGGTTAAAGGGTTTCACCAGCTCCCAGTGGAGAGTGGGTGGTTGAGAGATGGACCAGAAGTTCATTCTGGAACCCTCTGAATATCATTTGTACTTCTTTATTTTATCATTATGCTTATGTTAACTATATACCAAATGATATTAACATACAGTTCTCACGTCACTATTTCAGAGAAGGTTCGCAAAGGATGACAGCAAGACAGAATGTGGCAAGCTATACTCAGCTGACCTGGGGGCCATAGGTTTGAGTCCGCCTGTCCTGGCCTGGATTCCTCTCCCCCTTTGTCTGTCTGATGATGATGTCAGCTTTCAAACACCCAGGATTCCCTCCTCCATGGCGAGGCATCAATGTCAGCTGGCGTTCTCTTTGATATCGATCCTTTATTAGATATAGGCAGAACTGAGGCTAATCGCCTTCCCCCCAGGAAAGGTGTGTGTACCTTACCTACTGATTCTGGGTGTTGGCGATGGGACATATGGGTACACACGATATCCCTGGACCAGGATGGCAAAGCCCCTGGGCCCCCTGGGGAATGGGGGAAGGTGTCCCTGTATTGGTGTGTGGTTGCTTCTCATTCAGCGATCACCGACCACCTACAATGTGCCAGGCACTTGAAGATACAGGGTAAACAAAACAGTCCAAGTCTCTGCCCACATGGTACCTACACTCTTGTTGTAAATGTTGAAGGATGATACAAGCCTAAGGACAAGTTTCACTAAATTGGAGCCCAAGACTGCATTTGCAGCTGATTAGTTTAGGATATGAATGCTACAGAAACAGAGTTGCAGGCTGGGAGGGCCAAAATGTGAAGGGAACAGATAGAATCTATATCTGCACATGCATATATACAGCATAGATATAGAGATCTACAAATGTGGATGTCTTAAGTTACTATTATATTCACAGTTATTATAGTTCTCCCTTCTTGGAGAGTAAATCCTGCTAAAAACTAATTCCCCCTTCTATGGCCCCTATATGTAGAAGCAGCTCCTGCAGCTTCTCCTGCTCTACCTGAACCTCTGGCCAGGGCAGGGTGTTCAGGAGTAGACACTTGACCCAAGCTGAACAAGTCAGTTTCTAACTCTTGGAAATATAAACAGAAACACAGAGACTGGTAAACCACAGAGCTGATCTGCCGTGATGACGGACAGTGCTGTAGAGGCTTCTGAACTACTGCTGGGGAGGGTTCTGGAGCTACTCTGGTTTGTTAGTCTTACGCATTGGTTTTTCTAGTCCTACTTTGAGTCCATAAGGTATACCACCCAACTGTTACTTGTTTCCCTTTGATTCTTTTTAATTAACCTACTTAGCATTGGTCTCTGTTGCTTGCAACTAAACCACCCTGACATAACGCAAGACCCGGACTAAACATTCAGCAACGTGCCTTGTTTTCCCCTGCATAAACAGCATCTGTCTTTGGAGTGCTTTCTGCAAACTCCTTTAATCTCACTAAAATACAAACTGACACAAAGATTGAATTTGTCACCAGACAGGTCCACTTCAGACTCAGTCCAAGAAGGTTTCAATACTGATGACCTGAAAGGCTTTCATTATGAAGCTGTTTCAGCCATAAAGTGGCTTTCGGGTATGGACTCTGGGCACATCTGTTGATGGAGGAGGTGATGGCAGCCTGGGCCTTTCTGTGCTGTGTTCTCTTAGTACATCTTACCTTGGCTGGGGTTTGCTGACCCTGGGGGTGAACAATCTGCAGCCATCATCTACCTGGAAAGTGAGTCCTGCAGGGGACGGAGTGTTGCCCTGACGAGCTGAGTGACTCTGGGTCACTTCATTCATCTCTCTTAGATTGCTAGATCTAGACTGTTAACACTGAAGCTTTGGGTAGGCAGTCTGGGGTAGTAGCAATCAGACAAACCTGGCTTCTAGCTCTGACCCTACCAGAGCTGTCCTCTTGGGCAAGTCGCTTTAATCATTCTGAGTGTCAGAGTTCAGGCACTGGTAAAGTATGTTGATGAGGAAAAGCACAGAGCTTGTGCACGTGCCTGGTGGAATGCCTGGCATGATTAAGCACCGAGTACACGGTGCCCGGATGGTTGATTTTACGTGTCAATGGGCCAGGCCATGGTGCCCAGGTGCCTGGTCACACACTAGTCCAGATGTTGCTGTGAAGGTATTCTGTAGATGTAACATCCATCTACAATTAGTGCACTTTAAGAAAAGGAGATGACCCTTGATAACGTGGGTGGCCCTCACGTAAGCAGTCGAAGGCCTTAACAACAAAAACTGAGCTTTCCCAGAAAGAGAGAATTCTGTCTCAGGACAGGAATCTAGAAATCCACCTGAGTTTCCAGCCTGCCCTACAAATTTCAGACTTGCCAACCCCACAACTGAGTGAACCCTCTCACTATATGCTGACATGTGCATATCTATCTGTACATCTATAGACACACTGGCATCTCTAGGATGTACAGATATACTCTAAATGTCCTCCTATTATTAATAGTTCCACTTCTCCGGAGAACCCTGGCTGATATGTTGCCTTTAATTCTGGTCCAAGATCCCTGCAAAAACATTTACAAACCTATTACAATATTTTGGACTGAGGAACTATTAATATTAAAAGAAATCATAGGTATCTACCTAAGTAACTCTGGACCCTGCTGATACAACAGAGAGCCCATCAACTATTAATATAGGTGACCTGGAGCCAGACAGGACCAGCTTCAAAACCTGCCCACCCCTTTTTGTATCGTGCAACCTCTCCTGGTCACAGGTT
>CAUYSK010059962.1:0-19802 GCA_963575035.1 Avahi laniger
TTCATAGCAGCACAATTTGCAATTGCAAAGATGTGGAAACAACCCAAGTGTCTATCAATACATGAGTGGATTAATAAAATGTGGTATATGTATACCATGGAGTACTATTCAGCTTTAAGAAACAATGGTGATATAGCACCTCTTGTACACCCCAGGATAGAGCTGAAACACATTCTACTAAGTGAAGTATCCCAAGAATGGAAAGACAAGCACCACATGTACTCACCATCAAATTGGTATTAACTGATCAACACATAAGTGCACATATAAGAATAACATCTATTGGATGTCGGGCAGGGGGGAGGGGGGAGGGAGGGGGAGGGGAGGGGACGGGTATATGCATACACAAAGAGTGCAATGCGCACCACCCGAAGGATGCACATATTTGAAACTCGGACTTGGGGGGCAGAGGGGGCAAGGGCAACATACGTAACTTAAATATCTGTACCCCCATAATATGCTGAAATAAAAAAAATCTTAGCTCTAAAATTCTGGAGGAGACGGATTTCAGAAATTTCTCTCAACTCCTCGCTTGGCATCTTGTGATATCAAGCTCTTTGCTGCAACTCCTGCTGTCCCAATATATTGGCCTCTGTCTGGGCAGCCGGCAAGGGACTCAGCTGGGCGGTGACATTCCCACTCAGGATATAGGCAGCCAGTCCTTGAGGTCCAGCTACATCAGAAGTTCATGTCCTGCAAGCATTCTGATCAAGCGGGCACCCCTGATTAGTAGGTGTCCTTCCTACGCCATTTCTTATGTATTCTGCGTCTCACTCCTGGTCTGCAATTGCTAGTAACTATATTGTTCTTTTAGGGATGCTAAAGAAGAGCACCCCAAATTTCTGCTCTCAAACAGAATAAGAAAAAAATGTACCTGTAAGCATTTGCAATGTAATATGACATGATTTATGATGAAGACATGTAGAAAGTCTAGTTTACATTTGACAAGAAGAATAGCTAGGTCTATGAAAGACATGAGTTAGATGGTGTTTGAGCTGCAACTGACAAACTGAGTAAAAGTGCCTCAGGTGCACAAGCAATCCGGTGGCCTTCCTGGAGGAGGTGGCAGTACAGTATATGGCTCAGAGGAAGGAGAGCATGGCATGTGTTAATTACTAAGAGTAGTTTAATGTCGCTTAAGCAGAAATGAGGTGAGACATAGGCTCCACTTCCAGGTATGGCCCTTAGAGACTTCCTATGTGCCATTCTTTCTTTCCTCTCTCCCAGCTAAACTGAGCTTCCCAAGGACTCGGAAGGAACTGGAGTGGGAAGATAGCAGGTGTTTGAGTCCCTGTACAACTTCATGTCTCAGCTATCCTGCAGTGTGATGTGAGCAAAAAGGAAACTTTTATTTGCTAAGCCACTTGCTAAGCCACTGAGGTTGGGGGCTGTTTACCACCTTAGTTAGCCTGCCTTTCCCAGTTGCTCTTTAAACTTTAGCTCAGTACTGGGAGATTTCGGAGGGCTGGCCTGCTAGCAAGCTTTCCTATTTATGGATAATGCAAATGAGCTCATACAACGGAGGAGCTTTGCCCAAAGCCCCCTCTGCTGATAGGCGCTGCCACTGTGAATCTGATGTTGGATCTATGACTCTAAACTCCTTGCTATCTCCTCTAAATGCTGAAAACAACCAACACTCGTAAAATAGTTATATTGTGGTCATAAGTTTTCAAAATTGGGCTCAACTACACAGAGTAATAAGGGAAATCCTGGTGAAAGTTCTCTGATGACATCCTTGGAAATAATTACCCAGGATTTATCTGCCTATATTTTACTGTCATTTTTTTTCTAAGTCCAGAATCCTCTGTGCAGTTGCCATGGGGGTAAAACAATGAATATTTTTGCATTTACACACCATAAAAATTTGTCTTTCTCTGTGAATCCGTGACTGTCTATCTTTTTTAAAACTGTGAGAAAGCCACTTTACAATGAAAAATCTGTGTCTTTTAGTCTGTGCAGTTCACATGATATTTGACAAGGAGATTAACTAAAGTGCCCCGAGCCACTCCCATATTTATTTTTGTTACCCAAGACATCTCATGTTAGTGCAACATGAGATACTCATTTCCAGATTAAATGCAAAACACATTGTAATTCTTCCTACTAGATTATGCTTAGAGGTTCCTTCTTATTATCACAGTGTTCAAAGAATGCTAATTGCCATGCAAAAACATGACCACCAGTGAGAAAACTGAGACACCAATCTCTGGGCTAGAGATGAATTCGTCGTAAAACTAATAAAGCTGAAACTTCAGGATCTCCTTGCAAAATCCTGAACAGCATCCTAGCAATGTGTTTACGAGGTTATGCCTTTGGTAAACTGATACACAGTGGAGGTTCAATCGGAGAAACAGACACTTAGGAGACACACAAGGATCTGTGCGCAGGGTTCGACCTGCTGCGATTGCGGAGGCGGTGCCGTGGTCCCTGGAAGGCTGCTGTCCTTGGTCAGGTGCCGAAGCTTGAAGGCCACAGTGGAGAAGGGAAGGTGGATGTGAGGTGAGGAGCAAGGGCACGCTGGAATACGTAAGCACGTGCTGAACTAGGACAGACCGAAACCCATGACACTTTCTGCTGGTGTTGACCTTAGTGACATGAGTATTCTGCAAAAGCCGGGGCCCTTTGTCATGGAGCTCAATGTACACACGCGGCCCAGGACTTAGAGCGGCTGCAGCAGGATCTAGAGGAAGGTGGAGCAGTTCCAGGTGCAGCCACTGCCACAGGCCAGCAAGGCGAGTCACCAAAACAGCAGCAGTGTGTGCAAACCTCCCTCCTTCCAAGCCTCCAGGTATCTCTCCTGTGGTTCCCCTTAACTAGAAATACACCAGAAAGAAAATTCTGGGGAATAAATTCAGCCAAACTGTGTCGATACATTATAAAGCTATCGAACCTGGCAAAAATAAGTTATTTTAATTGCAATCCGTTACAATAAGACATTGAGCTGCAACTGACCAATATCACTATCAGTGTCTCTTTCCCCTGCCCTTCCCATGACTGCAGTTCTCATGCCAGGGAGTACTGGAGAGGTCGCAGGAGCTTTCTGGGTCTAGTCAGGGGAAAGTATGCTGTGGACGCATGTTTGTTTAGACTGGTGGGATATAACCATGCCTTTTGTATGCGGATAGTTAAGCTATTGTTAGCCGTTGCATTTTAAGAGTAGTTCCCACGAATATTCCTGCTATTTCCTGTGCAGATTTATCCAGCACCGTAACAAAATGTTGCAGGGCCAGAGGGTCATCGTTCCAGAGAGATGTCTCCTGCGGCACTCAGCACTGCAAGTGCGTAGGTCGTGGAGGAGAAACAAGGTTTGAAATGTACTGACCTGGAAGCCAGTCTGCGGAAATTCCTCTAAATCTTATATCTAATTTATGAAACTGGACAGGGATATTCCCGATTTCAACCACAGTCATGAAAGTTTAAGCAGCATTACTGATAACGAGGTGTGAAGCTGGGAAGAAAAAAAAAAAATTTTCAAACTACTAATTCAATTTCTACAAAAATGATTTTTTTAGAGGAAGAACTGAATTACCTCTTTATTTTCTGCACTTTTTTCACAAAATCATCATCTAAGGAGGAAATCAAAGACAAAGTAGCCAAAAGATAAAGCAAATAAGAGTAATATAAAATTGTGTCAGGAAGTTAATAAAAAATACTGTTGTTTAAAAATTTGGAAATATCTGTGGTACTTGTCTCTTTTCTAAAAAGTTAGTCATTTGTAATGATTTATTTTCTCTACAAATATTAATAATTTAGAAAAAAATACATTAGACACCTTCCCCCAAACTATGTGTTTTGAGCCCTTTGAAACCTGATCTGCCCTGGCATCGGGGGTCAGTGGCTTCTGAGGTCGTTGAGCCAAACTGGCAGCCTCCTGTTGGCAGGATGTGTCTGAGCTGCTGCCCCAAGTAAGCGGAGCCCTGCACTCCTGACTTAGCGCTTGCTTCGCATCCAAGATCTTCATCCTGCCTTTCCACTTCCAGACTTTGGATTTAGCGTTTTGTTTTTCTTTTGTTTTTTTATCAGAAATCTTGAGTTAGAGCTCTCCTCGGGGAGCCATTGCAAAGGGATGGTTTGGCAAAGGAAATCAGCCCACCTCTCAGAGTCCAATGCTGGTTTCCGGAGCAAGCAAAGCCAGGCAGGCAGCAGCCACTCCCACTAGAACACATCCCTAGGAGGCTGCTTTCCATTAGCATGTGTTGTGCATTTCCCACCCAGACGCCTACAAATGACAAGAGAAAGCCATCAAACCTTTCTGACCCAAAGAAAACAAGCTTGTGCTTCGGGCACATAACCGCTTGCCCCTGAAAACGTCACCAGATTTACACAGCAAGTTCAATTGATCATCTTTCCAGATCACTTGCATCTCAATCCTTCAAGATTCATTTTAAGGCAGATTCAAAGCAGAGAGATATTTCACTATCGTTTCAACAAGTAATTTAAAATCCTCCTCTAAGGCCCTGCCTCTGTGTCTATAAAAGAGCCCCAGCTTCAGAATGCCTGTCTTTCTTTGACTTGAGAATAGGCTCCCCACAGCACTATTTATACAGCAACACGACTGTCACCTTTGGGGAAGGTGTCCTGCGGGGCAATGGAGCAGTCTCTCTCTTCCTGGGGATCCATTGTGTGCATATACAGCAGAGCGTCCTGGCGCTGCACGGGCGCCAGCTCACACTGCGTCCCATTGAGGGAGGGCACTAGTTCACCTCTCTGCGCCGGCTGGCTGGGTCTTCGGGTTTGAAGGGGTGTCTCTTGACTGCTCATTACCTGTGTGCTTTCCTTTTTTGTTCCGTTTCAGCTTCCTGAAAACTTAAATCTGAAGTTGCCCAATTTTTGCTCCAACTCTCAAATACTTTTTCTCAGTCGCTGCCGCCTGCACTCTGCCTAACCTTCACCAATATTCCACAAAGCCCTTAATGAGATTGTTTCATGTTGTCGTGCTAGAAAATTGAAAATGAAAGAGCTTTGATTTCTTAGTAGGGGAATCACATAGGGGAATCTGTGCACTCACTTTTATTCTTTATCTTCTAATTAGAGGATTGGACTTTGTAAAGCGGGAAGAATGAGGAGACTAGAGACGATCACAAAGGCATTATTTCAGCTCTCACTTTCTTCCCTCTTTCACTTTTATTCCCACCTTACCATGATTTTAATTTAAAATTAAGAAACCTGAAATGATCTTTGCTAATAGAGAAATAAAAAGACTCATGTTCTTCAGAGAATAATTTTGAAGAATTGGAAAGTAGGAAAGAAGATACTCCCACCCGAAATGGCTGGTGACTTCCAGCCCAGTAGCCCACTGCCTCCTCCGCAGGGATTGCACTGTGGCCCACCCAGTGACCTAGGGCCCGTGTTGTGTTCCTCCCACCATGTCCAGCAACACCCATGATCCTGCAGTGAGAGCCTTCCAGGAGCCGGGCATTCCCTCTGCTTCCAGTGGCTCCCATCCCTTCCAGCCCCGTTCCTTCCCGCCTTATGCAAATACCCACTTCCTGCAGGACTGGCTTCTCCTCACTTTGCATAAAGATGCCCTCACCTTAGGACGTCCCATATTTTTCTGAACGTTTCAATCTTATTTATTCCACCTATTTAACAAAGAATCAAGTGCCACCTTGGAAATCACTCCATATGCCTAGATTTTGTCCTCTCGACTTCTTAGGGTGAAACTATCCACACCCTCACACACACTTAACACGCAGGTCTGTATGTACAGATGTATAGATGTAGGGATAGATAAATGAGAAGAGGGGAAAGAGAGAGAGAGAGAGAGGCTGCATCCCTTCTAGCATCACGCCCAAATGGAGCTGTTGGGCACATGGGGAGCCGCGCGGAGGAGAGCCAAACATTCATAGAGCTCTTGTATCATTTGCTAAGCACCATCAGGCCTTTAAATAATGTTATTTCTATTTTCTCAAGAAATAATTATCAGACTGGCAAAAATACAGACATTTGACTACACTCTTTGTTAGTGAGTCTGTGGGGAAACTGATAATTTCTTGCATTGCTGGTGAAAGTCAATTCGGCAACATGCAGCAAAATCACATCTAACCTTTGACCCAGCAATCCCTCTTCTAGAAATTTAACCTACAGATATTCTTGCAAGTTCGTGAAGTGACATATGTTCAAGTTTATTTACTGTGCTTTTATTTGCATGAGATTAAAAAAAAATTAAAAAGCTCATCAATTTAGGCTTTGTGAAATAAATTATGGTACAACTCTATAGTCAGATTCCAAGCAACTAGAAAAGTGATGAAACTCTGTTCTGATATGGAAAGATAAGTTCTAAGATAGATTGTTATGTGAAAAAAGCAAAGTGTAAAACAGTGCATGTGATTACATTTGCATTTGCTTGTATTCCTATGAAGAAATCAAAGTAGAAGATCCAAGTTACCTGTTATAGGCTTGGAGGCAGAACAAGGCAGACTAAAGACAGGGATGGAAATACAGGTTCTCACTGCATATCTTTTTATATGCATTGATTTGTGACCCAGGTGAACATATTATCTCTTCAAACTTTGATTTTAAAAAATTCAAACATTGTTTGTTAATATACTTTAAAATAGATTCTTAAAATCTGTGGAGAGAATTGCAGTCCAGACAAAATAGTATAGACTCATTTTCCCCTGATATTCCCTATGAATTACAACTATAAGCCTGGAAAATAATGCAAGAGGCAACCAAGGAGAACTCTGAAATGTGGAAAGAGGAAGGCAACATGGTTTGGGAGCTCAGGACTGAAGAGAAAACACGGCAGCAGTGTCTCTGCGCTCCCCACCCGACCCAAGAAGGTTACTCAAGCCTGGAATTTCTTGATCCTTATGTAGCACAGCCTGGGAGCATCATGCCTCCCTGCCCCACACACTAGATGGAAAGGGAGCACCTCTGAACACAGTCGAACCTGGCAACACCAACAAGGAAATCCACTGGGAGCCGCACTACCAGGAAGTAGCCAGGGACGGGATCTCCATCTCCAAGAGTTGCTGGGGAAACCAGAAAGCACTTGCAGGACAGATCCTGCCATGAAAGCAGGCAGCTGGTGCAGGAGCCTGAGTATCGGCTGCTCTGTCCAGAAACACAAACTGTGGTACATGCCCTGAATGCTACTGAGGAAAAAAAAAAGACAACGACGTGGATGAATCTTCAGGGGATTAGCAGAACAAAAAAGCCAATGCCACCCCTACCTCCCTTCCCCATCACAAGTCCTTACCTGCCACTTGCCTTATCTAAAGGAGGATTTTTAGGAGAAATTTCATCTTTGAATGAAGATTAAAATATTGATGCTTATCTGAAACTGGGCCTTTCACTTGCAATGAGATTATGTTTTGTGAAATAAAGAAATCTTGAGAAGATGTATCACCCAAGAGTGAGAATAATAACCCCAAGTCTTGCCCAAAATTGTATCCAGAGACAGGATGAAATTATTCCCACTAAATGAAATTCTAAGACAGAGCAGGATCAAATAAGGACCTGTGCTTTGATTGCGTAAGATATCACGTGTTTAGCATCTTAGTCAACGTGAGGGAACATGATGACCAATGTTATCATTAGGGTGCTACGCAAACCTCAGTGACACCAGTTGTACACAGGAGAGTTGTACTAAGGCAGAAGTATAACTAATCGTGGTTTAAAAATATGAGGATAGGTGCCAAGTTGACCAGTGGAGTGCACTGGACTGTGATGGTCAGTGTTACGTGTCAACCAGGCTAACTATAGTGCCCAGTTATTCAATCAAACACTAATCCAGGTGTTGCTGTGAAGATATTTCGTATATGTGATTAAATTCCATAATCAATTGACTGAAGTAAGGTTTTCTGTCCTAGAAAACCTGGATAAACCTGCTTCGACCAGTTGGAGAGCCTGATGGGCAGAGTGGAGCCTTCCCTGAAGAAAAACGTATCACCTGTGTGGATGGCAGCTGACCCTCGTGGCCCAGGCTTCCGGTCTGCCCTTCTTAACTGCTTGCCCTTTGAACTTAGGACTTGTCTAGCCAGCTCCCACAGTCCCATGGGGCAATTTCCTGCACTAAAGCCCTTAATGTATTTTCCTACGGCTTCTGTTTCTCTGCTTCAACTCTGACTGATGCCAGTTTTGTCTATCACTGTTATTCTTCTCCATTAATAAGACCCTCCAATCTATTAAGTTGGTATTTTTACCCCAACTTTATCCAAGTTCATGTCACTCGGATCCCTGCCCTTCCTCACTGCCTGGCTGTGCGGATCCCACCCACGCTGAAGGGTGTGACTCAAATCCAGCATTACCCGGCATTTTCTCCTTTGTGTCTCATCTCCTTTTGGTATGGTACCTATATTTTGACCATTTTCTGTATTCAATTTTGCCTTTGACCAGGTACAATCTCATAGTATTTTCTTAGTATATAATATAGCGCCCTCCCCATTTCTCCCATATTCCTGCTGATTTTAAAGTCCTTGGGAACAAGAATCAGATCTCCAGTTGCCCAAGAGTCACCCACCATGCTTGGTTCCCTTTTGGACCCAGAGCAGATACTTATTTACATACGTCTGATATCAACGTGTATCCATGGATGAGTGACTCAGAAAGAGGAGAGATTTACAAGAATGGGTGCTGAATGAAACTAAACATCTCAGTGAAATCCTAACGTGACAGCAGCCAAAATAAAGTGTGGAATCAGCTATGTGCACAGATTTGGGGATGGATTAGAATTATAAGTGTGTCGCATGCCAATTAATAGAAGTAAAAACAGTTTCTTGTTCTGATTATTTTTTCCTGAGTGTTTTCCGAATCCAGCGATTTCAGGAACAACAGAGGCCGCCAATGTTATATTTTGTCTCAGGCGATCGAGGTGTGACAGCGGTGGAAAGAAAAATAAATGAAGGTGAGTCCTGTTCACTGGGGACTCCTCAAAACTCAGTAATGGGAGCTTAAATGGCAGGTCGTCTGTAGTAGGATCATTGAGGACCCAAATAAAACCAGCCAGAGAATGTTAGAAGGCGTATTTTACCGCCTAAAAGAAGCAAATCTTCTAGCTACCAGAGAAGCACAGTGCTAGCAGGATCAACCTGTTTCCAGAGCATCAGCGTGAGAAAGGATGCAAGAAAACACACACTTGTTCAAAGTTCCCTTCCAAACATAGAAGTTGGCACTTGTTACTAGTCCACAAGCTATCCACAGACGACCAGAAAATGCAGAGTGTAGAGGGCTGATGAAGCAAAGTAGGTCAACTTACTAGAGCACCTCCTATCTAGGCACTACTTCCAGTGCTCTCAGTGTGATCTCTCATTAAGTCGTCAAAAAATCCTGAGACATAGATATCGCTATCCCCGTATTTAGAGATGAGAGCACCAAGGCTCAGAGAAGTTGAGTAATTTCCCCCCAAGTCACCCCTTAGTGATTGCTAGAGCCTGGAATTGAACCTAAAACAGCCTAATGTTCAAAAACAACTCTTTTTTACATGCTGCATCTCCATAAAAACAAAAGCCTAAATAGAACAAGTTTATTTTCTATATGTTTTGATTATCCTTTAGTGATGTCATTGGACTGAAGACTCCTGCTAAGTAGAAGCCAGAGAGCGCAGGGCCTCCTCTGACGGCCCGTGAGCTCCAGGCTTCCTCATCTGCATATGTCACCTAACAGTTATTCCACCAAATGCCCATTTAGATAGCACGTAGTAATAAAAGCAAATGTTAACAGACAGAAACACTCGCTCCCTCTTCCAGCCATCGTGACAGCGGAATCAAGGAGACAGGAGCGAGGGGTTGATTGCCAGGGTCCCCATCATCACATTAACTGCCAGCAGGAATTCTGCGCGGCGGAAAACTGACTTCGACAACTCCTTTGCTGACAGACTAATAAACTCAGTTGCATGTCCTGTTATAAACGACAGATGGTTTTATTTTATTTTTATGTTTTCTACGTATATTTACTTATGCAAAAGTCCTATTTATGCTAGTATCTTAAAATTGCGTACTACAGCTATGCAACTGAAGGATGATTTACAAGCCAATTTGAGAGCTATTGGGGATGGAGTGTGGGGATCCTTAAGAAACACGCTTTAAATAAAAAGCAGGAGCCTCAGTCGTTTCCTCAAATTAAAAATGGGGAGTTTCTCTACATGATGGCTAAAGGGAAAGGCTGACAGAGGCTGTGGGTGTCATCTCATTAACTCTCTTTCACCTTCCTTCAACAGGGGGGGCCTGCAAGCACGTTTCAAGGAAATGCCAATAAGCTGAAAATTGGAGCTTTCTTCCCTCAACATTATTTTGCATGAGCAATGTCCCAGACCTGGTGCTGGGCATTAGGGACACACACAAGAAAAGCTGAAGTATCTGACCTCAAGGAACTCAAACTAACGCCAGAGAAATATCAAAAGTCAATTAGTGCAACCACACGTGCACCTGGAGGTGATACCTGAGTAGAGTGTTGAGTAAAATAGAGAATTGTCTGGAAGATAAGTCAGAAGGAACATTCTAGGAAGAAATAACTGCAAGGCCAAAAACATGGGAGCGGCAAAAAGAACACGATGTGCTCAGGGAATGAATGGTCCATCAGAACTGTTATAACATGGACACCTACGGGGCCACGGCCGGAAACAGTTTGTGACCTAACAGGACTTAAAATAATGAAGGCCCTCGATTACTGAGCTCTATAGCAAGGTTTTTGTTTTTTAAATTAAGATTATGGAGAGCAACCAAAAAATATGAAGCAGGGCAGAGATATAATCAAAGTTGCTACAAAAACTAATTTTAAAATAACTCTGGAATTTCACTAATGACCACTGACCTTGTCTAGAGCATAAGATAGCTGAAGAATCTTGGAAGAAGCCACAATATTCAGGTTTTTGTCCTACTAGGGTATTGTCACTGAATGTCCTTGGGCTCTTGCTACTAAACTGCTCTGAATCTCGTGTCATTCCTCTGTGCATTAGCAAAAAGAATACCCACCTTGTCCCTCTGCAAGGTTGCAGTGGGAACACAATGATGTAAATACCCAAGAAGGAACCTACGAGGAAGGGTTATGATCCTACCTGTCAGAGAAATTTCACGCCCATTGATTCATGAACTTATCTCAATAGCACTAAAGGGCAGATTCCATTATTTTCCCTTGAATATGGCACAAGATTCTATTATTTTCCCTTGAGGATGGCACGAGTGAGGCTCAACTTGCTGAAATAACTTGCCATAGTTCACAGTGTTATTGTGTTACAGAATTTTAATGAATGAAGGAATATTTCCTGAATTTTGTCTCTGAATTACATAGTCAAAGTGTTTTTGCAAGACTCAGAATGAACACAATGGAAATCCCTCTATTTCATGACAATTTAGACAGTCAAGTCATAATGGTTTGAAATAAAATTGATAACCTGTATTGAACAATCACAGCATCTCTTCATTTTCTCATTGCTTCCCACTCTTAGGACTCTTTCAGTTGATCCTTTCCAAATGGAGGCCCCAGCAATTCCACCCTGTCGACTGCTTCAGGGGAAGCTGTAAGAGCCCCAGATACTTGGGACCCTGACAGAACACTCCTCACATTTCAACTTGTTCTACTTTCAAAGCCTATTTGAAGTGATAATGTGAATGAACACTTAGTGGTTTCGATAGATAAGAGGTGGGCTGTTTGATTTGTGCAAATGTTATTCTGGGCTAGAATATTGGAAAATGGTTAATGTAAGAAATAGAAACTACAAAGTGTGATTCTAGCACACCACAGTGAGTCAACACACCCATCCCTCGTCCTGCCACTAAAGAAAATCGAAATCATCTTTCTTAGTAAGCATATATAATCCATGTATAATCCACATTGTAGTTATGAGAAATAATGGGCTACAAATACAGTGACTTGCCTAAGGTCACTTGTGGCAGAGAGAATCTGACTCATGCCTCCTGAGCCCCAGCCTGAGGTTCTATCGGTGACATTGTGCCTCCTGGTTCTTCCACCGATGGCAACACCTGTGCCAAAGCCTAATAATCTCTGTTTGTGATCTACAGTGGAAAAAGTGTTCCTACAGCCATATGATTTGGTAAGTCATCTGATACCTCTTATATGAAAAATATTCCTAAATTTTAAGGAAAATAATTTCAAAATTTGCAGTAGATACCATTTAACTTGGAAATACCAAATGTCACGTACTGTGCCAGACATGCTCTATCCCTCACCTCTCATCTGCATAATAACCATGTAAAGAAGTTACTGTTATTTTAGAGATGAAGCAACTGAGGCTGGAAAAGTTAAATAATTTGTCTAATGCCGGAGAGCTATCGATAACTTTGATCTGTTTGGATCCAAAGTGGAGGCCCAGATGAAACATATGTCTTCATATACTGAGCTTAATATGTAGGAATATTACAGATTACTTCTTGCTCATGAGCCAGCCTAGGGCTTTGTATTTCTCTGGAAATTAGTCTTCTGTTGATTGAAATACATTAGAAATAAGTGATCATTTTTCTTATTTAATGTTCAAAGTAAATATCAGTAATTTTCCAAAGGAAGGCAACATCAACAATTAAATTATCTTCGGTTAATTATCTTCTCTCATATTTTGGAATCTTTTGTTGCTTCTAGGACTTTGGAATAAAGCTAAAACTTGTGATTACGTTTCTTGCACTTTGTCAACACAGTATAAGTATTTGAAGTTAGCTTTACCGTAGCTTCAATGAACAAAAAGATGGGGGAGGATGGAGGGAGAGACATAAAGAAAGAGGAAGGAGAGAACAAATAAAACAAAGTAACATGTTGAAGATGACTGTGGGAAGGTCTTAAATCACTGAGATGATTCAAAAGGAAGCAATTCAATCCAAGGTGAATATTCCTTTTGTTCCTCTCCCTCTCTTATAAGAAGGCTTTGCATGAGTTTTGCTTTTAAACCCTGCTCTGTTTCATAAGATATTTGAAAGTGCTCTTCTTTCCACTTAGAGATGCTGTAATGTGATGAGGAAGTGCTTTCAGATTATCTAGAATTGAGTTCAAATCTCACATCCACCAGTGCTGTGACTTTCAGCATTTTGACCATAGAAGAACATTTACATTCATCGATAGTCTACAAGGTGGTCTCAGTCGGAGCAGAGTATGCAGAGAGGAATGCACAGAAAGTTTGGGAAGGAAAACAGAACCAGCCCATTTTGATCTGGTGGAGTCAGTGCTACATGAGAGGACGCTGAAGGGGCAGGAGGAGCACTGTCTAAGCGAGGTCCCAGTGGGCGTCTGCAGGAGTTGACAGGTTCCCCGGGCAAGGAAAGCAGGAAGAAGTCTCTCTGGTCCACAGATCCGCAAATGTGAAGATCCAGTTGTTTGAAGAACTGCCGTAGTCGCACAGGGTCGGAGCTGCGGAGGTGAGGTGGCCCCAGAAAGTGAGAGGACATGTGCGAAGCACCAAGTACAGTTCCGACACTTACCCGGGCTCAGTAAATGCCAGTTATTCCCTTCCTCGTCGGTTGGTGCCTCGGGTGAACCCCAAACCCCCTCCATGCTTACCCTTCTTATGGGTCCTTCCTTTGAATCTCACCTTGAAAAACACCCTCCTGAGGCTTCCCTGTCTCCTCCAATCTGCCCTGTGACAGGCCCAGTCACTCGTCTTGGAGGACGTGCACATTCCGTTCAGGCCGCTTGGATCTCTCCCTTCAAGGACTAGCATACCCTCAGCGTCAGTCCTGTGTGCTCAACTGCACACGGCGTTACCTGGCGTCACCTGCTTATTCATGGACTCGAGGATGTTGGTCTTTTCTCCCGAAGGAGAATGAATCCCTCTCCATGTCAGGGAATGCTTTTGAATCACCCGTACCTGCCAACACCTGAGACAGTCATCACTCACCAAGTTCTCTTGGAACAGTGAATGCCAGTGTATTCCAATTCTGCCCCAGTCACAGGCTACTCATAGAAAAATGATTTCCTTTTCCCTGTTTCTTTCCTTTACTGTGCTTTTCTTCAACTTCTTTTTTAAATGTCCATTCAGGCATTCAACTATTATGATGGAAGAGTAATCTGGGGAATACTATGTACGTTTCTGTGTATAGTCTATTCCTGAAACACTCACTTTCTGCCTTCTAGGTTATGCTTTTTCTTTGTGTTTACTTTAATTTTTTTCTCACTGGTTCTTCTTGATTATGGCTCAGATGTACCTCTTCTTGAGTCCCTTAAAATGTTTTACTTTTCAACTTCCACCCTTGGTACTACCCCACCTGATTGACTTCATCTACTCAGAAAGCTTCAGCCACTATATACCCACTGGTTCTGATCTTCCCCTTGGATTTCACTCTAGAATATTCTGTCTAATTCTGCCCAGTGGTCACCTTTCCAGGCAAACACTGTGCCCCACACTGAACGGTGGCAGCATCTGCTAAATCTCCTTCCCTTCCTGCATGTCCTCTATCTATTCAGACAGTAGCTCGCATGCAACAGGGACTTTGCATTAAGCAGGTACCATGCCAAATACTTTACAGACATCGTGTTCCACAATCCTTACAATATTTCCATGGCGTTATTGCTATCATTAGCCCCATATCACAGATGAGGAAGTTAAAGCACATAGAGCTCACACAGCTTGTCCGAGGTCACACATCCTGTAAGCTGCAGGGCTGGATTTGACACTGCTTGTCACACTGAGCCAGACCTCAGCACTTAGCTACTACATTCTTCATCCATGAAGTCTTCCAAGTTAAAAGGCTAAAAGTCATCCTTCTCTCTACTATGTTCAATGTGTCTTCAAGACACCTTGATCCAATTTTAGATACGCCTTTCACACCGGGTCCTGCTTTTTGGCTTGTTCTGACTGTCATTATTTGCTGCCCACACAATTGCAAATAGCATCCGGTATCTCTCCCTTGCAGCCACATCTTCCAACTTCAGTACTTACTCCACGGTACCGCACAATTATATTTCCAAAGAGAGATCGACAAATAAAGCAAACAACAAAACAAATATTAGCCACTCAATCCTCAACATGAAAATGAAACCAACAAACTGTGGCTGGCTGCTAGTTGTCCAGCGGAAAAGCAAGCTCCTTCTCAATTTATCGCCTGCCTTCTACTCTGGCTGCATTTCCCGCACCTCCATCTTCCCGCCTTTCGTCTTAGAGTCCAGCTGCGCCAGCTGTCTCGCAGCCCCTCCTTGCTGCATGATGTATCACGTCCCTCTGCCTTGCACATGTTGCTCACTCTTCCCAGAAGGCCGTTCTCCTGGCACTTCTTGCCCGTCCTTCAAGTCTGCTCACAGGTCAGTTATTCTGAAAGCTTTCTCACCTTCTTGAGAAAGTGGCAGTGCTCTTGCCCCAGTAACGCAGCGTTACTGTGTGCATGTACCTCATGAACTCATTTATCTATTTGTTCACACATCGGAGAGTGGATATCTACTATGTGCCAGGGAGTAGACCAGGGTGAGAGACACAGGAAAGATTCAGACATCATCCTGTCCTGACCGACTTCCCATCTAAGGGCATGCTGAATTATTTCATTTCTGCTTAGTTTTCTGTCTCGTCATTTCCATGATAGGCACTATACGTTACCAGTGACTTGCATGTGGTCGGTACAAATGTAAGTATGGCAGAGCTCCTCTAAAGAAGCTGATAGTCTCAGGAGGGGAGTCAACAGGAATAAAAATAATGATGACACAAAAGGCTGTGGTTGGTGTCATAAGACAAAGCAGGGTGTGGATTTAACAATCCGTATTTTTTCTTCTTCCTCTTCTTCATGTGGCTAGTTGCAGCTGAGAACAATCTGCTGATGGAACTGAGGGTTAATAATGGAGATGGATTTTTTTAGATCCTGATAAGAAACTCATAGAATAATATTAAGATATGGAAGAGATATGAGCAATATTTTAAAATAAATCCTGTCATTACCAGAATCCCTTACCCTCTCCAAAATTTATTTCAGCAGCCCAGATGCTGTGCAGTCAGAGGACCATTTACCTACTGTTAAACTAAGTGCTACCCCTCTGTGATGACTACTGTAGAGTCTGATAGCCAGACAACTTGATATGCTTCCAATCAATACCTGGCTATTGACTGCCCAATGGAAGAAGCACTATATCAGGCTTGGGAGAGGAAGAAAGCTGACATCCTCTAGCAAAGCTGAAAAATGAGCTGAAGGGCATTGTTAGGATGTCAGAGAAGCTGCACTGTGAAAAGGGATTAGCAGAGGCTGAGAAATGGCGAAGGGGCCTTGAGCAGGGCCCACGTGAACGCCGTCAGACGAGGACATCGAGAAGATCAAGGACAGCCCCACGCAAGAGAAGTATATAGAGGATGACAAGTAAGTGCTTGAATCACTTATCGAATCTGTGCAATGTGAGAATAATCATTACATTCATAGTTATTGATACCAGATGTGCTTTCAAAAGGTACTTGTTGAGTGATAAAAGAGAATTCTGTGGAAGTAATCTTATTCCTATTATACAAATCATCTAAAAAACCCACTTTTAAAAAAAAATCTGGAACTCACCATGAGGGTTGATGGTAATATCCATCTTAATATGCAGCTGGTACCTAAAAATGCCATGCCAAATAATAGTTTTGTATGTTACAGTAAACAATTCTTACAGAGAAGATAAAACAAGATCTCAGAAAATGGTGACCAGGGTATAAACATACAGAGAGTTTAGAAGGTAAGTTGGAAATACGAATTGAGGCCCTTAAACCTCTCAAAATCTTTGGCTCAATAACGTCATTTCTGAGGCTAGTTCAAGCAGTTAATTGAACTTGTGAGATTAGAATTACTTAAGCACAAAGATGTTCAACATCATGTTAATTACAATAACAAATATTTGGAAAAAACACAGGATCCTGCCCCCACCAAATAATATTAAAATGGTTGAGTATAGAAATAAAAATGTCATTGGACTATTTATTATGTAGTTACTAAAGTGATATTTTTAGATGTTGCGATGGCATTTGGAAAGCTTTGGGAAGTGCACTTTGATTTTTTTCTAGAGGAAAGTGCTTTACAGGAATTTCATCTGGGTTTCAGGAGTGAACGGCAAGAGTTGTTCGTGATCTCCTTACTGAAGCCAAACATTGGTAATGTCCCACGACATAGCTTACGTATTCTAGCACTGTGCCTTGGCCCTTGGCAATCCCCGTTTTCAGCGGGCTTCACTTTTCCTTTTATCTATTTCAATTTTCACTGTCCTTCAAGTCCTAAGTCATTCTACTTCCTTCCACAATGCTCTCCTAATGATTCTAGAACACAGAAACTTTTCACCTTTCAGTCTTATAGAACTGCATTCTCCATTATGATCTCACACTTTCCTACTGTCTCAAGCAATATGAAGGTTGCCACGAATGTCCCATCACCAAGTTTATATACAGAAGTTTGCAAATGTCTTACTTGTCTGAGAGAAGAAATAAGGTGTGGGGATTAAAACTCTGGTATCTGAAGCCATATTCCTTTGGCTACAGGCCCAGCCTCCACATTTACTAGCTGTGCAGCCTTGTGGAAGCTATGTAACTTCTCCAGGCCTTAATGTCCTCATCTGTAAAATGGGGATAATAATATATTCATTTCACTCTATCATTTTGTTGCTATGTAGATTTCTATCTATCTATCTATGCACTAATCTCCCATAATCAAAACCTGTTCCTTTAAATCTTAATTTGTATTCCTAATAAAGTGGACATGGTATACGCTGAGCAAGACGTACCCTGACTACTTAGCAGTTTGGCTTCAATTATGCAAACTTCTAAACTTGTACACTGTATACAACTGACTCTGGTGGTCTGAGGGCACTGAACCTTGCTTGGGTTGCCAGGGCTCGATCTAGCCTGCAAGCATTGTTTATCTCTGTTGAATAGGATACAACCTCAAGGGGAAATTTCCTAACCCTAACCACATACAACATAGAATAGTGTCCAGTGGTACTTTCTCAGGCAAGGGATGGCCCAAGTTTTCTCCTCACATAGGGAAGCTGCCACAGATTGGACAGGAATTGCCCACGCCCTCATCACCTCCTTCTTAAAGAGGTGATTTTGAAAAATGTGTGTTTGAAAAGTGACCTAATTTACATACCCAAGTTCGTATGTGTCTTCAGCTAAGGAGGAAAGAAAATTGAGATGGAATGAAAATATCTCTACTTTCAACGGCAGCCTGCTGTATCTAAAGACTGGGAGGTTCCATGTTGCTGTTCCTTAGACAGTCCAGTGTACCGGCCCTAACCCAACCTCCTCGCTTATCCGCAAATCCTGGACAAAAGAAGTTAATCCCCATCTGCCCTGAGTCAGTCCTATTAGTTCACATTTACTGAATAAAAACTACCAATATAAAAACAAAAACTAAATGTTTATCCTCAAAGAGCTTCAAAAAACTAAGGGAATACTCAAAAAATGATTACTTTTACATATTATAACTAGTTTTTCAATCTCAAGAACTTGAATTTATTGTCCCAATTGTGGACCATTGCTTCAGTAAAATGTGTCTCAACACGCCAAGAATTCTGTCATTTCCACAGAGCAGGCCTGGAGGCTTGTTTGTTTTTGTTTCTACCTGAGGGCATCCTGCGTGCCATCTGCATTTCAGCGACTCTCACCTCTGCTGTCCCTGTGCGGGCACACGCGTGTTGAGGGCTTGAAAGCATCCATTGATTCCGTCAATTTAAAAGTGACTCAAAACAATAGTCCTTACCCAATCGAGGGACGAGGAAATTAATTAGAGGAGGACAAATTTTTGAATTGCACGGGCATCCAAGGTGTGCTTGCCGAACGTCACAGACTCCAAGTGCCTTTGATTTGTCCTGGCGGGGTGCCCGGAAGGGAAGACAAGGTTTCCCAAAGTTGCAGCCCACAGTGTAGGCACTGAGCAATTTCACAGAAAGGGGAATGGGAAGGTGTTAAAAAATGATATTTTTAAGGCTTTGTATGTCAAGTATCTTGCTCATCAGCCTCGACAGTGTTCCTTTAAAAATCAGCACTTCACCTCCATTGATTTTCAACTTCACACTTTTTTCAAAAAAGCGAGAAATTTTCTATTTTTAGCCTGATAGATGGAGTAAATTAAAGGAGAGCAGCATCCATAGAAATGAACTTCTCAAAAAATTGTTACATTACTTTTGGAGAAAATGAACAGAATAAGGGAATGTCATACTGTGATTTGGTTGAATTTTGGTTTACTTTGACTTCAATCTTCTTCAGGGTTCTGCCATTTTGCTATTAAATGCATGGCCTTTCCAGCTTCCTCTGAGCACTCACAGGAGCTCTGCCCTGATGCTCTGGGCAGTCCTGTGTGTGTCCTGCAGTAATTCTGCACAGGTACATGCTGTTCTTGGCTATTTGAGGCTCACATTTCTAAAACCAGATGTAAAACCTATAGATTGGCATTTATTGGGAATCTTAGGTAAATCATGTAATTTTAGCCTTAGATGAGCCCACAAGAATTCGTTCTCCTTGATAGGATTTGTGGGGAAAAACGGAGCTTTGAAGTGGTAAAATTATGTACTCACTAAGTATAAGAGCTAGGTAAAATTTAAATTTAATCTCTCTCATTCCACTGTTCTCTTCACTATTCCAAATTTTTAAACAGAAAAATTTAAATAAGATATTTTATTATAAAAGCAAACAATGTTTTTCATTTCCCCAGGCAATTAACAGAAAGAACAACATCATCCCCTGATGGCCAGTGGCCTGTTTCTTCTCCTATTTGATCAGACCCCTCCATGGACATCACCGGCGAATGCCGTGTTCCAAGGCATAGAAGAGGACACAGAATGGCTGAGAGGTTTCAAGGGGGAGAGTGTCAACATTGCTCATCCTTGATCAGTCTGATTCCAACCTGGCTGGCACCTAGCACGTCTCCTTTGCATCCCTGAGTGCCAGCCCCGCAACAGCAGACATGCAAGAAAAACCC
>CAUYSK010059963.1:0-37142 GCA_963575035.1 Avahi laniger
TATCTTATTTTTAGAGTGGGAAGGCTGGAGTAAATTTTTTTTTCCACTTCTGCCTTGAAAGTTGTGTGGATTAAAAACATGTGAGATGTTCTAGAAATATTTACTATGAATTAACCCCCTTGCTATTTCTCAGATATATTCGCTCATACAAGTCTCAATCATAGAGACTTACGTTATGTTGCATAGTCAGTAACACACCCACTTATCTGTATAAAATATTTACATATCATAATTTTTAATAGGCTCAGAAATTTGTGTAAATAAAACCCATAACGTTATCACCATAAAATACTTTCTAAAAGTTAAACGAATGTTTCTAAAAGAGACAGCCCAATGGACAACTGCATTTCTTATTCACAAAAGACTGTAATTTATCTAAGATATTATTAATGTAAAATATCTAAAGAAAATAATTCTTTAAAAGTCCTCAAGCTAAAGACGCTATGATGGAAATTTTAAAAATTGAAGACAGTATACAGGCTGGGCTCAGTGGCTCATGCCTGTTATCACTTTGGGAGACCAAGATGGGTAGATTACTTGAGGCTAGAAGTTCAAGATCATCCTGAGCACAAGCAAGACCCCACCTCTACAAAAATAAAAATAAAAATTAGCTGAGCATGGTGGTACATGCCTGTAATCTCAGCTGCTCTGGAGGCTGAGGCAGGAGTATAGCTTGAGCCCAGTAGTCTGAGGTTGCAGTGAGTTATGATCGCACTTTAGCCCAGGTTTCAGGGTGAGAGCCTGTCTCAAAAAAAAAAAAAAAAAAAAAGACAGTATACAGTAAGAATTTTTAAGATATTGAAAAATTTCTATATGCCTGAATAAGTTGTTATTTGCTAGAAACAATGTTGAGATTCTAATGTCTGTTGTAAAAATATTAAACCACTGAAAGCGAGTATTTGGATTTTTCATATGTTTAAATTCTTGCTCTATTTTAATTGTCTAGAAATTCATTGTTTTAAGATTTCAAATCCATGCCTATTAATTTTTACAGTTACTGTTACATCTTATTATTTTCATTTTACTATATTTGGAAAACTCTTATTTGAATAAAACTATTAGTAAATCAATCTTTTAGTTGTGTTTTATAATATTTAATTAGATGCATATTTGTTACTTAAGGATAAATAGCAAACATAATGTAAATATTTCAAAAATTAGCATTGCCCCAGAAACTCTAAATATATTAAATGAAATATAAGTTGTGTTAAATAATAAAAGATCTCTATCTGTGTAAGAATATAGCAAAGCATAATTTCTTACATGAAACAAAAATCTCCTGAGGGGAATGATACGGTCCTCATTGAAAATGTTTATGGAAATAGCTATAATGAATATACATTCCCAATTTAATATTTACCTTAATATTAACTTGAAATTGTGAAATGTTTTTGAGTCTCTTCTAGATTGTGGAGCTACTGTTTATCTGAAGATATATCAAACTCTGCAATACTTTTTTGTTTGAATCATTTCATTTCTATAGTCAAAGATTTCCAATTCATATAAAATACTGAGTTTATAAATATCTTGACAATAATTCATTGCTTCACTTTTGAATATGTACTATCAGAGAATAAAAGTTTCTATTGCATCAGAAATCAGGGTCTTGTTGTGAAGCTCACTTGTATTTAAAATATCAAGATACCATCAACTTGCTTTTCCTTCCAGCTAAGAAGGAGGATAGCATGTCTTCCTATTGGACTAAGGAAAGACCATAAGGTTGGGGAACTAAAGTGTTAGATGTGAGCACTGGCTATGCCCCTTATTTGACTAGCTAAGTCATTGAATATCTCTGATTCTTACTCTCTCTTCTGAGAGACTGAAATGGAGAGATAAAACTTATTTGGAAAATATAATTATCATCCCCATATTGGTCATTATCTAAATCAGGAATACTTAAGTGACTAGTCAGGACTGACTGATTTATCTTTAAGTTCAAACATACGGTGATTCAACGTGACCTCTTCCCTTTGGTGTCCTGTATCAGTCAAAGTCCACTCAGTTCAACAGAGGGATTTAGTATGAGCAGCTAGTCACAAAGGGGGTGGAAGACAAGAAACTCAAACATCATCTTGGGTGGGCTCTGTGACATTGGAGAGCAGAGTCGTCTGACAGAAGATGGGACAAAATGTAGTTACTGTGAGCGATTCTATCCACAGTCAGAGAGAGAGAAATATGTCCTGACTTTTCTGTTTCTCTCACACTACAATGTCCCGCCATTGATCATTGGCACGAGCCAGAAACCTGCCAGGGAGACACTGTGCAGTGCTCGGTTATTAAAATATTTTGTGATAAAAATATCAGGGAAAAGACAGGAATGAATTTGAGAGCCAAAAGATAAATGATTAGCACAGGTTCTAACTATTTATATCTCTGGGCTGGCCTCTCCTCAGGTAATGATAGGCATTTCCAGAAGGAAAGGTATACATTTACCAAAATAACACTGATAAAATTTCTCTTCTCAGTCACAGATTTTCCTAGTACTTGGTCTACTATCTGGTGAGGACTAATCTTCTCAACCCTAAATTTTTTGCTTTAACGAATAAATATAATATTTTCAAAGGCAATAGCGATGTAAGGAGGGCTGGTTAATATGATCATCATCCCCTCCTTATGTCTGGTATCCCTTTGTCTGTCCCTTGCAGCCAGGAAGGCTGTATCTAAGTTCAGCATCCCCTTTCAGGGAGGACTTGGTTGCACAGTCTCTAGCTATGGGCATCAGAATTTCACAGCCAATGGCTATAAACAACCGTCATACCCAAACAGTTGGCTTGGCATTAAAAAGGTTTTAAATCTATCCTGTCTTATTCCCACGCACAGAAGTTTGCTTTCATGTTTGTTCTATCAGAGTGGAAAGGGATGGGAGTGTATTTGATTCCCGTTGCTGTTGTAGCAAATTACCACAATCTTGACAGTTTGAAATGAAATAAATTTATTCTCTCACAGTTCTGGAGGCCAGAAGTCTGAAATCAAGGTGTCCTCGGGGATATATTCATCTAGGGGCTTGAGAGAAAAATCTTTTCATGCCTCTTCCAAGTTTTCGTGGTTGTCAGCACTCCTTGGCTCCCTTGGTTTGTAGCCTCATCACTCCAGTCTCTACCTCTGTCCTCACATCATCCTCTCCTCTTCTATGCTTTTCCTCTTCCATCCACCTACTTGAGAGGAAAGTTTGTTTCCTCTGTCTTTCTCTTATAAGAACACGTCACCGGATTTCAGGTCTATCCCTATAATCCAAGATTGTCTCTTCTGAAAATCGTTAACATAATCACATCCACAAGGCCCTCTTTCCAAGAAAAGTAACATTCACAGGCACCAAGAATTTGACTTGAACATTTTTAGCAGGACATTTTTTGACCTACCACAGCAAGGGAAGGGAAGGGAATGTAGACTCACACTGCAGAACCAGCAAAGTCCAGCTCTAACGTATTTCTTTGTAGGAAGATGGGAGGATCAAGAAAAGTCTTTTCTTCTCTTCTCTTGCTTATATATGGTCTACGTCAGTCTCCAGGTATTTTTCACACTAAAGGATCTTTAACCAGGATCACGTACTATTTGGGAATTAAAGGTAGAGATTCAGAAGGGATGCCCATTGCTCTACAACATTGCATTATAACAAATTAGTGCAGGAGACCTATTTTAATTGCTTACCACATACACATTAATACAATACACATGTGTTAAGAGTGCAGCCTGTACACCTAGAAAAATGACAGAATGAAAAGGCAAAGAAAACACCCTTACACAACCTTAATTCTTCAATGACCTTAAATCTTCCCCTCTTTCCCTGCCTGCTAATTAGGATATCAGTGTTGCAAGTTGGTGGCAACCATCAATTCCAGACTTTTCCTGCTGTGAAAAACCCAGTCAACAACTGACTTACTACTTCACCTTCCTTGGGAGTAAAGGGACACAAGTAAATCACATATTTAATCTAACCAGTGTATAAGTGCTCGAGAGTCATTGTGAAGAATAGTTTTCTAGCTCTGTACAAAATCTGAACTTACCCAGAAAATGACTGAAGTCACAGTAGACAAGAATCAGCATAACAATTTATTATTTAGCACCTCCTCTATAAATCTATTTCTTAGCTACATTCTTGATGCTAATCTCTGTAAGTATGGAGTACTGAGAGATTGCTTAAGCCTTCTTACTGTGGGAACCATCTTTGAGACAATATATATGCACATATGTGTATGCATGAACATTTGTGTATACACACATGTATATACATGCACACACATGAGCATGTATGTATTTCTGTAACATTTTAGTCATCACACAAATCTCTTTGTTTAAGCAAGTATTTGATAGAATTACCTTTTAAAAAAGCAAATACATGAGGGGAAAAGTAAATTCACCTGGTCTGGAGAGGAAGGAGCTCATTTAATGGAAAGGTTTAAAATGAATCTTTAGCTACCAAGCAATGAGCAGATATGAAACCTCAACAAATTATGACTTTCATTTCTCCCTAGGAGAAGAAATGCCTGTGACATGGGAGTTATTGTCAACATTACCATTTAGAAAATAAGAAAATTGAGTCACACAGCAAGCAGCAAAGCTATGACCTGACCCCAGGTTCCGTACAGGTGGGTCCTGTACTCATTGTATCATTGGCTTTCTTGACCCTTAATTTTTCATTTAAATTTTAACATATTATAAGAGCATGAGCACAGAGTGGCTACACTTTTAGTGTTACTTAATAAAAACAGCCCTCTTCTGAAGCATTTCGGAGTCTAAAATCCATTTCCAATTGCAAGGGAGAAGAAATATTGGCAGGAGCACCTGGAGTGGTTGAATGGTACACAAATCCATGTAGACTTGTGTTGGTGACAATGAAATAGAAACAATAATAGGGACCAGTTATTAGATGTTTGTCATATACCAAATACCATGCCTAGCACTTTGCAAGTATTATCTCATTTAATTGTCAAAATGACAATTGAGTGATCACCAAGTGTCATCCAAGGGACACCAAGTGTCATTCCCATCTTACATATGAAGAAAAGGAAACTTGGTTTTAAGCAAATCATCAAACTTCAAGTAAGTAACAAGTGGAAGAACCCCAGCAGAAGCCATTTGGTTAAGATGTTATCGACTACCTGGGCTGACATCAGAGAGCCAGAGAAAGTGATTCTGAATAAGCAGAGCTTTGACAACACTGGCCGCATAATCCCATATAATTAGTAGAAATTGAGTTTTTTGCATCAGTGGTTGGGTGAGTTAATTCATAAGCTATTTGGGGCTTTTTTGCTGACTCATTTGATATTTGCTCTATTGAGCCATCAGAAACAAAAAGTGACTCCCTAATTATAACTATATTATAAATATTAGAGGCGTCAGTATGAGTTGTTTTTCTTTTATTGTACATTATTTTAAAGCATCACGATCTATTCTATTGCAGTTATTTATGCCAGTATTGATAGAAAGCAAACATATGTTTTAAGAAGGAGTTAAATGTGATATTGCCCACATTATATCTGATTTTTCCTTAGTAAAATACACATCTATTGCAAGTATGTTTACACATAGGCTATAAGCAGCAAAGAAAACAGAAGTTGAATAAAATAATAATTAATTATACCAAGATTGCTCAAAAATTACTTAAATGAAATTTAAGGCTCGAGAGAAATTAATTTTTCAATTTTCTTAATGTTTATTACAAAATAAGGAACTATATTTTCTTGAAGAAATGTAGTTTTCATGGAAGATACAATGAAACTATAGTCCACTGTTTCTGTGCAGCACATGAGTTTAAAACAGTTTTTTGAAATGTCTTTAATAGTTGAAATAATAAAAAGAAGAAAACATTTCGTGACACACGAAAATTTTATTAAATTCAAATTTTAGGGTTCATAAATAAATTTTACTGAACATAGCCACACCCATTTGTTTTCTATTACCTGTGGTTGTTTCCATGTTGTAATGACAGAGTTGAATATTTGTGACAGAGACCAAATGGCCTGCAAAGCCTAAAATATTTACTGCATGGCCCTTTACAGAAAAATTTTGACAACCTCTCCTTGATATAGATGATTGAACCAAACAAATAATACTCCCAAACAAAAGAAATATAGTTGCACATCATAATTTTATAATCTCTCTTGAGAGCCCCATACCCCTCTTCCTCTCTCTGTCATCCTCTCTTTTTCTCTCTTTTTGTTTTAATTTTCTCCATACCTTCAATCAATCACTAAGGAATTTTAAGGGAAAAGTTAAAGTCCCAAGAGAGAACTTCAAAACTCTTAAATCTAGCACTAACCAAATTTTCCAATTTTAGCTCCTGTGTCATTAACTACCAGCTCCTGACAAGTTGCTCTGCTGCTCATAGTCCTCACAGATCTAATGGGTTTGTCATCTTATTGATGCCCTTGCAAAGCCAACACTCTGTTCTCCGTCTTTTATTCAATAGCCTTCCTTTCTACTGAATCATTATATTTCACTCTAGGCCAAAATGATATTTCTCCTCTCCTTTTTTTCAGCACTTTTCCTAGGTGACATTCTGCCATATATTGTTCATTTCTTATATTTTTTTTGTATTAAGGTCTCCAAATGTTAAATGTTTTTTAAACTATTTTATGACTTTTCAAATATATATCCCTAATCTCCAAATTACTGTATGCTGTTCCTATAATTAGGGATTGTCCTTTTTATAACTTGAATTCTTTAACTATTACTCACAGTTTTTCAAATTGTTAGTACTTGATTTATTTTTGTTTCATCTAGAATATTCTAAAACCATGGCACAGTAATATTGAAATCAATGCATGCTTTAAAAACATTGCTGAATATATCAACTATAGCTATCTTTCTAAGCATGCAAATTCCTTAAATTATTTATTTAAATTCATGCAAGATTTATGAGACACACACATGGAGTGGAGGAGAGGTAGGGGAGAAGGGAAGTGGGAGTGAGAGGGGAGAGAACAAGACCACACCAGCAAACATCAACTAGGTCTCTAGTCTGACATCTGAATTCCAGTCTCGGTCTCCAGAACTCAGCCGAATGAAATGGTAGAATCAGTGCTGTGGCCATCTGTACCAATTAACTAAGCACTAATGTTCTTGCTGCAGCTGATGGTTGATACTTCTGCAACACAATAAAATTCTATTTGCCATTTTGTGGAAAGGGGTAGGAAATATTGATCAAGGCTATAACATAAGAGCTCATTCAATTCAAAGCAACAGAAAGACATTAAGATAACAAAGATTTTCAACTAAAGAATAAAGGGGTTGGTGGTGCATCAGATATGCATAATTATGAACAGTTGCTACCTTCTTAATTGGATGACTGGGAAAATCTCTTTAGCTGTAGGCATCCAACTGTCAGGGTCAAAAATGTTCATTGTGTACACATAAATGTCTGATGAACAGCATTCATACCCACAGATCTGTGTTATGTTTAAAAATGCTACCTTTAGCCTTGCAATAATAAAAGCAAACCAGTCTTAATCTATATTATGATGAAAAGTGGGAAAGGAACATGTTGGTAGCATATGAGGAAGATAATTTTTTTCCTTAAAACCCATGACAAATTCAAATCAGATAATTAAGACACAAAAGAAGATCATATTATGCTGTTTCCCAAAGCTCTAAGTTTCTGAATTTATTTCTACTAATGTAGTTCATACGCGAATGCTGACTTTAATTTTTGTTCCAACGAATTGAGAGTTATGTATATTTGTACAAAAATGTTTCACTTAACTCAGTATGCAGAGCTGTCAAAATGTTATGTAAGCTGATAAAAATATACTTTGGCATCATTGAAGCAGCAACAGCCAACAGAGCAACTGCCTTTAGAAATTGGACCAAGGCTAGTGATCCAGGGAGAGCATTGGTATTTTCATGGTCCTGTAGAACTGGTCTTCATTTCCTCTGAAATTATCTGGATACTCCCAGTCAATTTCACACAGTCCACTGTGCAGTATATAGTTGTCTGTGTCAGCCATCCCACAGTGTTTTTTAATAGAAACTTTCTGTAACACGAAGTAGACTTTATCCACCAAAAATCTATCATACAGTAGGGAAAAATGCAACTTTCAGAGCAGGATGAAGAAGGCATTTCTTCCAGTGCACTGCTACATTGAAAAAAAACTAGGTTAAGATTTAGCTTGCTTTTCAGATAATACACTACAGCAAAATCAGCAGGGAATTTATATCTGTCAGGGTGTAGTTATACTGACAGATATAGATACTGCAATCTGATTTCTTTCTAATTGTTCTGTCATTCAAAACATTTGTGTGAAGATTAAGAAAGAAAAAAAGATGATATTTAAGTATGGGTAAGGCTGAGATATAAAGTGAAAAGCAACCCTATCCCCCAGTTGACTGTTTCCTACATTCATGCTTTTGTGTCTATGAATTTCAATATTGTGTTAAGTACAACTATGTTGCGCTATAATAATAGAGTCTTTCAAAATACCACGAACTAGAACATGAGTTGAGCCTCCATGTTTTATGATGCTATTTCCCCAGGCAGCCCAGCTTACTGCACCTCATCTCGCCTCAGCTTTAGCAATAGAAGGAAATATTAAGAGTTCCATCATTGCCTGAGAGGCGAAATACATCTTTGAAGCCTCCATAAAGGCAGCAATGGATATTATAAAGACTTCACTAGGGAATTAAAAACACATTCCATATTTGTTCTTCAGGTTTCAGAGTAAATGCTTGAAAGTCAGTTCAGACAGCAAGCTTCAACAAAACAAAATCATGCATGGCTTCAACTATAATCTAAGAAGTCATATAATTTTTCCTAACCTCAATTTGCAAATCAAAATAAAGGTGACATAAAAATATAATAGTAAAAGAAGAGCAAAATCTAAAACTAAATTATTAGAGTAAATTCTTCATTATTTGATATTTGACTAAATAAAATTCCCTTGAGCAGCAGATGTACTAAATCCCTTTGTAATAGTTTCAAACAACATGGGTTATTATCTCCTGCATCTTAAAGCCATTAAGAATAATACATATTTTTTTTAAATTTGAAACAAAACTTCCAAGTTTCAAAATTAGAACAAATTTTCTGCCATAGTGTAAGTTCTATTAGGGTTAAAACATTTTGCTATTTGCCACTGGTAAACATGAATATCCAAAAGATTTCATTATAGGAAATAAGTAATCAAAAATATTTTAAATAAATAAAATAGTAATCATTTTTGAAATAAAAATAACAAAAAGAAAATACTTTTAGGATTTCCATGCTTTTCAATCCATTATTTTTTGCATTTAATAAAATAAACTTTGACAATTTCTTTTAAATGATTTTATTGGTTATATTTTACAGGATCATAGTTCTCCTTAATTTGGTGATCTGCTGTTACAGAATTGTGTTCCCCCCCAAAAAAATTGTGTGTTGAAGTTCGAAGCCCCAGGACCTCAGAGTGCGACTTTATTTGAAAGTAATCAAGTTAAAGTGAATTCATTAGAGTGATCTTTAATCTAATATAACTCATGTCCTTAAAAAAGGGAAATTTGGAAACACACATGCACACAAGGAAAGCACTGGTGAAGAGGAAGGCAAATAACAGGGTGATATTTCTGCAAGCCAAGAAATGACAAGGATTGCCAGCAAACCGCCAGAAGCTATGCAGCAGTCATAGAACAGACAGAACCACTCACAGTCCTCAGAAAGAATCAACGCTGCCAACACCTTAGTTTGGACTTCGAGCCTTAGGGACTGTGAGGCAATATATTTCTATTGTTCAAACCACCTAGCTTTGTTATAGCAGCCCTAGCAAACTAATACATCTATCATACATAGAATTTGTTTGGTGTTTATATCTCAGGAAGTACAATAATTATTCACAGCATGCCATGAATATTAATTATATAATTTGATTCAATGAGAAAAATAATTTTATTTAAGAACATTATTATTCTTATCAAAACAAACATTATAAGTCAGATTTTCTCCCAAGTTTAATAGTTTTTTAAATCCTAAAAGGCTTTCCAGTTACTCTTTTGAGTTCTTTAATAAATAATATTTTGCCATTTTTGATAAAAAAAAGTTTATACATCAAATTTGCATGTGTTACAGGGGACATGTTTTAAGGACACTTCTTACTAGATTTTTTGTTTTCTCCTGAGACAGATTCTCACTCTGTTGTCCAAGCTAGAGGGCAGTGACATCATCATAGCTCACTGAAACCTCAATCCCCTGGGCTCAAGCGATCCTCCAACGTCCACCTCCCGAGTGGCTAAGACTACAAGCAGGTGCGCACTACCACGTTCGGTTAATTTTTCTATTTTTTGTAGAGATAGGGTCTTGCTCTTGCTCAGGCTGGTCTTGAACTCCTGACATCAAGCAATCCTCCTACCTCAGCTTCCCAAAGTTCTAGGATTACAGGCATGAGCCACTACTCCCAGCCACTTCTCATTAGTTTTTGAAGTCTAGCTATTAGTTAAAAAGCTTATTCATGATTTTAACTTATTTAATGACCATGGGCTCATTTAGTCAAATATACAATAAGAATCTTTTGTAAAATGGCAAAAAAATACAAATACAAAATAAAGTAAAATAAATATAAAAATAACTTTATCTTATATTTACAAATAACTTTGCAATGAAAAAATGTTTTGTAAGTCCTTTAATGATTACAACAACTCTATTAGGAAGTATCTTAGGCATTATTTTTGCCAATTTAACCAAACGTCAAATTGACCAAGGCTTGGAGGGGCTAAATACTTGACTGCTGTATGGGACGGAGTTTTGAAAAAGGTAAGGTAACATATAATACAAGGTTCAATTTTTATGATGATTATTATATACTGCTATTATACGTATGTACTACCTGTGTATGAAAATAATAATGCCAGTACTTTAGGTTAAAACCCTCCCTAAAGTCTTTTAATGGAACTTGGCAGAGGCAGGTATCTTCAATTTCAGTTTTGTTTAAATTTTAGACTCTTCAAATTAACTACAATTGGACAACATTTGCTTGCTTTGCTCAAAGGTTTTGCAAGCTCAGCACAAGCTTCTTAGAGCATAAACTCTTCACTTTCTGCCTTCCTTTCTGTCTTTGCTGTGCAATGCTTCAATAATATTAACTTTTTAAAATGTCTCTTTTTAAACTACTCATCTTACTGTGTATGTGTGTGCTAGATTTCACCCATTCTCAGTAAAGCTGCCTACAAATCTGTAACTGTGATTACTAATAGCTTAAATGTCAAATTCAGGGTATGTAATTTAACTGAATTAAAATAAGTTCACAATAGATGATTGTTCACTTGTTAAGCTGAAGTAAATAATCACATTGCATATTTTCAAAACCTTAATTTTTTTAATAGTTTTTCTTTGCAATTACTATTTCTTTGTCATTAATAACTTTTGAAAATATATGGAAATCCAATTCAGATGGCCTGTCATTGTTGATGGTAGTTATGCATTTCCTAAAAACATTTTCTTATTCTTATTTTTATTTGTTATTCAAAATATTTGAAGTCATTGCTCAGACACTTGTGTTTTAAGTGGTATTATTTAACACTTTGGTACAAAATAGCACATAAACAATGAGAATATAAAATTTTGGGTAGCTTTTTGTATGACAAAAACTTTCCTTTAAAATAAAAAATTGCATTGTTCTTCATCTTAATTAATGATGAAATGCTAACTCTCTTCAAGGTAGAGCTAAGAGGCAGAGCATGATTTTTGACCACCTCCTACAATAGTTGAATTCACAAATGAAAGTGGAAAATTCTAGTGTTCCTCGATACAATCCTCTATACTCATGAAAAGTAATTTTTCTCCTCACCCAAAGATATATCAATAACATCTTATGCAGAAGATGATGCTTAGTCGCTAATGTGAATGAAAATGATTGGCTCCACAGATGGCTCTTCCAGTGATAAATCAGCTTCTGTGAGCAAACTTACAGCATTATTATATTCAAATGGCTATTAAATACCCAAGTTTGCTCTATGGTGAAAATTCTGATAAGAAAGAATTTCTTATTAGCTCAGGGGCTGTCTTCATGCTGTCCAACTTAACATTAGTGATTCTGTCCACAGCAGACTGGTAACCTCATCACCAAGGTTTGCATAATCCTTTAAATTATTGTGGGCTTATTGTGCCTTTTATTGTGTCTTTGTTTTCATTTTATGTGATAGCACATCCCCCCCAAAAAAGAGATTAGGACTCCCTTCTTTTTTTATTCCTTTTGTGCCTCCTTTCTCCTTTTCTTCCTGACAACATTATTAATGCCTACTATGTACAAAGAATTTATTTTTAAGTTAATATTAGTGAACATATGAATAAGCATATTAGAATTTGGTACATAATAGAATCTAAAGTAGAAAACAGAGTAACAGAAACGTAAGTGAAAAAAAATTCAATTTAGGTACCACAAGATACAGGTTGTTTTTTTTTTTAAGCATTGAAAGGTGTATTCATAATTCCAAACTTTTTGATAGCAACCTCCTAGCACTATCCTGGATAGATAATTTCTTGCAGTTTTAATGATTATCATAAACTTATCAAAGTAAATGAAGACATATTCTTTACTAAAGAATAAAGTTCAATTGGGAGTCCTTTGCTCTGAGAATATTCCTAATTCACTATAAAGGGAATTTCCTGTCTTCAAAATGTAATACTCCTTTGATTTTCAGCAAGCCAGTTTCTATCATGCTAATATTAATGAATTTGAGATCAGTTTAGCACCTGGAAAATCAATAAAAAGCATAAAGGCTTTTCAATAAGAAGGCTAAAAGAACAATGTGGTATATAAAAGGTATCTAAAGACTGTCTAAATATTAAAATATCCCAGCTGGTAATTTTTTGTAATGTATAAAAGGCATTCATAGTCTTTTGTTGTTGTTGCTAATAATGTTGCTAATTACAATATTATGCTCTTTCTTTTGAACATTATAGAACCTACATACAAAATATAGCTCACAAATTACAAGTGGCTTTTCAAAGACCAAATCAACACAATTAACTCAGTAGAAAAACAAATATAATTATATGAAATTCAGGGCTCAAAGTCACTACTTCTGATTATTTTCTTATACGTCTTTCTTAGCACAAAGAGTACAATGGTCATATCTGTTTGCTAACTTCTATGCCCAAGGCTTAATAAAATGCCTAACTTAGAGTCTGTGTTCAATAATTGTTTATTTTTAACTAAATTATATGAAATTGGATGGTACATGATAACAAATGTTTCAATGAATAAATGAATTTTGAATCAGTTAAAAAGTCTTACATTGATTAATATAGGCTTTATTTAGTGCCCTTAATATTACTTCAATAACTTGAAAAAACAGAGATTATAATTAAATTACAGATTATGAAAATTAATAAGAATCAAGATGATCTCAAGGCATTTAATAATCAAGCTCCCAAAGGTCATAGATAAAGAAAAGGTCCTAAAAGAAACAAGAGAAAATAAAAATAAAAAATAACATATAAAGGAGCTCCAATACACCTCCAATACACTCAGTGGAAACCTTACAGATCAGGAGAGAATGGCATGACATATTCAAAGTGCTGAAAAAAAATCCTTAACCCTAGAATAGTATATCCTACAAAAATATTCTTCAAATATGAAGGAGAAATAAAGACTTTCTAGACAAACAAAAGCTGAAGGATTTCATCAACACCAGATCTGTCCTGCAAGAAAAGCCAAAAGGAGTTCTTCAATTTGAAAGAAAAAGATGTTAGTGAACAAAATTAAATCATCTGAAGGTATACAACTGGTAACAGTAACTACACAAATACAAAATACTCTATTGCTGGAATTGTGGTGTGTAAACCACTTATATCCTGAGTAGAAAGACTAAAAGACAAATCTATCAATAATAAATACAACAACTTCTTGAGAGATAGTATAAAAAAAAGATGGAAACAACAAAAAGTTAAATAGTGCGGCGGATAGAGTTAAAGTATTGAATTTCTGTTAGATTGCTCTTTGCTAGTTTGTTTGTAAGCAGAGTTATCATATGTTTAAAATAATTGATTATAAAATGTATTTTGCAAGCTTCATGGTAACCTCAAGTCAAAAAACCTGCAAAGATAGACAGAAAAAACAAAAAAGCAAGAAATTAAAAGGCACACTATAAGCACTGACTTAAGCATTATACAAGGTAACAAAAACATTTGTACCCCCTTAATATTTTGAAATTAAAAAAGGAGAAAGAGAAACACACTACCAGAGAGAATCACTTTTAACAAAGGAAGACAGGAAGGAAGGAAGGAAGGAAGAAAGAGAGGGCCACAAAAAAACCCAGAAATCAAATAACAACATGGCAGTGGTAAGTCCTGACCTATCAATAACATTGAATGTGAATGGGTGAAACTCTCCAACCAAACGACATAGAGTGGCTGAATGGATAAAAATACAACACCCAACTATATATTGTTGATAAGAAATCCACTTCACCTGTGCTTGCTTCGGAAGCACATATACTAAAATTGGAATGACACAGAGAAGATTAGCATGGCCCCTGTGCAAGGATGACATGCAAATTTGTGAAGCGTTTCATATTTAAAAAAAAAAAAAAAAAGAAACCCGCTTCACCTATAAAGACACACAAAGACTAAAAATAAAGGTATGGAAAAAGATAGGCCATATAAATAGAAACTAAAAAAGAGCAGGAGTACCTATATGTCTATCAGATAAAATGGATTTCAAGATGAAAACTATAAACAGAGATAATCATTATATAATGATAAAGGGGTCAATTCAGCAAAAGGATATCACAGTTCTAAGTGTATGTGTACACAACACTAGAACACCCAGGTACATAAAGCAAATATCACAGCTAAAGAGAGAGAGAGATAGACCCCAATACAGTAATTGTTGGAGATTTCAACACTCCACGTTCAGCATTGGACAGATCATCCAGATAGAAAACCAACAAAGAAATGTTGGACCTAATCTGCACTGTAGACCTAACAGGTATTTACAGAATGTTTCATCTAACAGCTGCAGAATACACATTCTTCTAGTCAGCTCATGGATCATTGTCAAGGATAGACCATATGCCAGGCCACAAAACAAGTCTTAAAAAGCTCAAAATATTTGAAATTATACCAAGTATTTTCTCTGACCACAATGAAATAAAATGAGAAATCAATAAGAGGAACATTGGACACTATACAAATACGTGAAAATTGAACAATATGCTCCTGAGTGACCAGTGGCTCATTGAAGAAATTAAGAAGGAGATTAAAAACATTCTCAAAACAAATAAAAATGAAAACACAACATATCAAAACATTTGGTATACAGTAAAAGCAGTACTAAGAGGAAAGTTCATAGCAATAAATGCCTACATCAACAAAGTAGAAGAAAAAAGTAGAAAATCTTCAAATAAACAAACTAACAATGAATCTCAAAGAATTGGAGAAAAAGAACAAACCAAACCCAAAATTGGTAGAAGAAAAGAAATAATAAAGATCAGAGAAGAAATAAATAAAATGGAAACTAAAAAAAAATACAAAAGATCTATAAAACAAAAAGTTGGCTTTTTGAAACGATAAACAAAATTGACAAACCTTTAGCTAGACTAAGAGAAAAAGAGAGAAGACCCACATAAATAAAATCAGAGTTGAAAAAAGAGACACTACAACTGATTCTGCAGAAATTTCAAGGATCATTAGAGACTACTATAAAAATTTTTACATATAAAATAAATTGATTTATATTTTTAAGTTTTACAAAAATGATATATACCTTTATTTGATAGAAAATATTTTTTAACATGGGTTATGAACTACTGTCTTTTCAGTTTAAATAGTCTATGATAAGTTTTAAAAAAGTAAATCAGTTGTAATAAAATAAGATGTAAACAACATGTAATTAAAATTTCTTATAATTATTGATATTAATATTCAAGAAGTATGGGTCTTGAGGATTTTTAATTATTGATTTTTTCTAAAACATGAAACTTTTTCACTGAATGACAAAGCAAAGTGGGAAGGACTCGTTCATAAGAAAGTACCTGGAAAATACACAGAAAATTAATGGTGTGAATGACTTTCCTGTTTAGTGGGTTGCCTGGAAGAGCTTTAGAATCAGATGCACACAGATCTACCAGGAAGACAGCAGCAAGAGGCACAAACATAATCAGTCTTTGCGATTAGTAAAAGATGGTGACTAGAAATTTGCAAAAGTTCAAAATTAGGTCTTGAAATATAATATTTTCATTACAATTTTAAACAAAAATCTCATATTCCACCATAACCTTCCAATAGGGAGGACTACTTCTCAGGAGGAAAGCAGGCAGTGCACAGCTGTCCTTTAATATAGACTAGAAAGGGAAAGAGGGATGAGATGACCTCTCAAACTTGCCTGCTGAACTAAAATTCAGCTCAACCTGTAAAGAAAAAATACTTTTTACAGCTTTCATCTTGTTAGCTTAATTGAGCTCCATCTTTATTCTAGATAAGCAACAGAGCTCCACTCTCTCTTTTTTCCATCAGTGAGTTTCAGAACTTCCAAGTTCCTATTTTATTGCTTATTAACTGTTTGTCAAATGAGAAGCTTGCTCAGGCCTGTTAATTGGTATGGCTTCCCATATACTGTCACATTCATTTGGCCAGAAACCTAGCAAAATAAAGATCTGCTAATTAGTTGTGTGGGTCTGTTACAAGTGATTTCACAGAGCAAGTGTGCACAGAAAACATTGAAAATGCTCTTCGTTTTCTCTCTCCTTTTTTTTTTTTTAAATCTTGCTTTTAAAATGTATGCTTAATAGACACTAGTGGAAAAAGTATAATAGAGTAATTTTACAAAGTCTTTCAAAAATTGGCAAATGAAATTAAATATACATGGAATAACATGAGAGGAATTTCTATGATTTAGAATAAATAGTACTTTAAATATAATTATACAAGATACAACCTTTTAAAAACATACCAGCTATGTAAGATGAACTCAAAAGCAATATATTATGTTAAAAATAAGAAGAGAAATAAAAAGCACTCTCAAAACTTTCACAAACAATAAATTTGTAATAATGTATCTAATCCCTCATATTTTTCTGTAAAGATACAGCACAACTAAGGCTAATTCACAGAATGTAGTGTGACCCAAAGATCCATTGATTCCATTCTCTCTGGCCATTGTTTATGGTTTCCCTGGGGCACAGGTACCCAAAATTCTAGTTTTGCCAGCTGGTGAAACATTCACTGTGAGTATCAATGTGTTGGAGAATTTAAATTTTTAGCAAATATTTTCCCTTGTTTGGAAACCTAGAAAAAAATGCAGCAAGAACAATCACTGGGCACTGACTATATGACACACAGTGCCCTCGGGATATTATTATGTCATGTTTTATTAATTATATTTCATTTATTTGCTAACTAAAACTCCGAGAGGATAACTATTACAGCTTATTCAAGGTCACACAGGATACTGTGATATTTGAACCTATGCCTGCCTATCTTCAATAATGAGAGCTCATCTTATTGAGGATTTACTATATGCCAGGTGTCTAAGAACTTTGTGTACATAACACATTAAATCCATACAACAATCCAATGAAGCAGGAAATATTATTGTCTGTACTTTACATATGAAAAAACAGAGTCACAGAACGGTGGTAACGTGCCTGCTATCATAAATCAAGTGACAGAGATGTGGGCATAAGCAGTCAAGAATTATTTCTGAGGCATCTTGCTCTACAGCCATTCATTTTTTTACTACATTAGCATTGTGAAGTAATTGAAAATTTAAACTTTTTTGAGATTCAAATACTTAATTTCAGGAACATTTGGAAGTGTTACATGTAGAGTTACTTATGTGGTATGATTTAAGGGTATCCTGAAAGTTCTTTCTCCCTCTCTTTTTGTCTATCTGTCTGGTCTGTCTGTCTCTCTGTCTACACACACACACACACACACACACATACTCATATATATGTATCAGGCTTTTAGTCTCACCTCTCTTTAAGACGGCATCAGGAAAAGCAAATAGGTGTTGGTGCTTACATTAAAAAGCTTTAAAATAGCTTAAATTTTGTCCTCCTGATGTTATTCTAAGAATACATTAGTTTTGTTTTATCGTCTTTTAATGCATAAATCACCCAAATCAAAGGAGGTCAAAGATAAGCAAAAAGAGAACTATATTTCAATAATTTTATAGCACATTATTTCATTAATTGACTGACACTCTAATCCCCTCCAAATTCTATAAATAGATATTATTACCTTCTGCATTTTACAAATAATAAAATTAAATATTAAAGAATTAGGTAACTTACTAAAGTCAGTCATCTGAATAAAATAGATTATGTATCAAAACTTACATTCTATCTACTATACCCAGAACCCTCCTCAAAAGGAGATATGACAACCAGCCTGAGTCTTATATTGAAAGAGTACAAAAAGATAATTTTCTTTTTATATTAAGATGAAATCCTCAAAAATAATAGGAGCCCAGATGGTTATGGAGTAGGAAGCCACTACAGAAAAACATATTACAGATTACAAAGAAAATGTTCTCTCATTTTTTGAAAATTTGTGTTAAATTAAATTATATTGTCCAATAATAGTGTTGCTTAGTTATATTACTATCTTTATATTTTGTATCATTTCTCATTTAAATTTTACAAAAGCTTTTTGAATTATGCTCTGTATTATTATTCTACTTTTACAAATGTCCCTCTGGGGTTATGCAGGAACTCTGTGAGGTGACGATAATGTATATATGTTGACATGGATTTGTGTTACACATATGCATGCATTCACAAAAAGTTCAGTGAATTTACAGTTAAGATTTATGCATTTTATTGTCTATAATTTTAAATACAAAGGAGTAAAAAAAAAGCCTGTAAAAAGTATCAAGCTACAATTAATAATGTATATGTAGAAGTTCTTAAGGGGAAATATACTTAAGTCCACAATTTACTTTGTAATTCATTAACTATTATGAATTGAAGGATGGATATAAGAATGAATAGATGGACACATTTGTGATAAAACAGTGTAGCAAAATGTTAGTGGTAGAATCTAGATGATGAATGTTGGTGATCACTATAGCATGCTTTTAATTTGGCTGTATATTTGAAATTTTTCACAACAAAATGTTGAAGGATGACATCCCTTAATGTAGAAAATTTAGCATGAGACTCCTCCACATAACAGTTTATTATAAAATTTTACCCCCACACATTCTTGAGATATGTGATTTTTCAGGAAAACTGTCATGCAACATCTGGGTTTTCTCCTGGTTTTCTTCATACAATACCATTGGCTCCTACTTTTAAGCACTGTGGCAGTTGTTACAGACACATGGAGCAATGGAATAGACAGATGTCTCACCCTTTTGGAGCTTGCGATCAAGTGCAGGAGATAGATGCTTAGAGGTCTTCAGGAATGGCTGTCTAGAAGGAGTCTCCTGGTCAGAGATCTGCAGTATGAGTAGCAATTAATAAGAAACAGAGTGCACGAGTGAAGAGCCTTGGGTCTTCAGGAAGCATGCAGTATTTGAGGAAGAACTAAAAGGAGGTCAGAGGAGCTGGACTAATAGAGCAAGTAGAAGAAATGTGTTGGGCACAGCTGGAACTTATGCAATATATGTTATTTAGTTTATATTCTTCCATATCCTACACTTAAACAGTTTTTGAGAATCTAAAATCCAGAGAGATTTTACAGTGTTCTGAAAAAATAACTTCCCAAATGAGTCTGTATTGTCCATACACATTCAACTTCAATTTTATAATTGATTACTTTTGAGCAAACTGCCTCTGAAGTCTCAAGGAGATCACGTGGAGGGTTCAGGTGAGACTTTTTGCCAGGATCCAGGATAGCTAGAGTTAGTAAAGGATTTCCATGACTTTCCCCCCAGTCCCCAACCCTAAAATGAGCCTGAGCCAGGAGACTTGTAGTTGAGAATTTTGAAATTAGGATTGGTGAGAGAGTGAGAGTGTGGGGATTGGGGGTGCTGGGGAGCAGAGAGACAGAGGAGAGAGAGAGAGAGAGAGAGAAAATTTTATATAAGGGGCTTTGTGGACCCCAGAGAAGAGCCTCCACTTGTCTATACATTGCCTTTGGAAAACTAGGAAAAGATGCCTGCTTTGGATGGATGATTTGAAATAAAGCCTCTCCGCTGGGCAGACAATTTGGTAAACAGAGGGTGCTCTTTGTATGAAAAAGTAGGTGTCCCTTTATCCAAGTGACATAGCCCAATAACTGTTGTGCAGACTTGGGGAGCAGAACAAGAAGTGGAATTTGGCCTGGATTTTTTTTTTCCTTCACGAAACTAATTATAAGTTGCAATCTTGCCGTGAGTGGAAGAACAACTAAATCCCCGTGAGTGCCCTGTGGTGCTCTGGCTCCAGGAGAGCTGCAGAGAGTTGAAAAAGTCAGCAGATTCTCCCTGAATCTTGAGAGCTAGAGGAAGATAGCCTTTTCATCTGACGCTCTAACAGGGAAATGGCAATTTTCAGGTCTATAGCAGCTTGCCCGCAGGGAGAGATGCGGGTCCTGCCTTTGCTTACAAGATCCTTCCTGTATAAATTATCTCAGCAGCTGAACATGACACCCGATGAAGAAGTACATTTTATATAAGTAAGCAGACAACGAAACTGTAAAAGGATGCTCCAAGTGGAATGCAGCTGTATGAAGAGACAGCTGATAGCTTGAGCAAAAAGAATACCAAGGGCATTTGTTCAATTAAACTATAAAAAGTATTTTCTGAAAATTGAAAAAATTATTTTGGAATTAAAGTATTTTGGAGAATACTGAAGGAGAGGATGGCCATTGTTGAGACCTGATTTATAGGCGAAGTCAATTGCCCATCCTGTGTGCTAAGCAGAGAGATTAAACAACAGAGAAGTAGAATTCATGAAGAAAAAGATTTTGCAGACAGAAACAAGAGAACAAATGCATAAATTTACAAAACTAAAAAGAAGCTGTGATGGAAAGAAAATACTTATCCAAATAAAACAAAAATGGATAAAAACACAAAACATAGCAAAAGAGAAATTATATAATGGCAAAATACTTAATTTATAAAATATACATAAACATTGAAACAATATCATTACAATATTTGCCCAACAGATTAATTCAAAACCTATTATAAATGCAAGTAAAATATGATAAATGTTTAACAATGAGAACATTTTAATAACAATTCCAAAATCTGACAGAACTAGCAGGTAAAAATAAGCAAAGACATAGAGGAATTACATAAATCAACAAACTCTACTTAATAAATCTATCAAATAAAAAATAAACATTTTTAAAGTGCTATGAAAATTTACCAAATTAAAAAAAGATTATATATTTGGTCAAATAACCACTGAAAATTCAAAAACAATAAAGCTGCATTTTCCCAAAAAAATTAGAAATAAAAACTAAGTATTAATGTAAGTATTCTAACCATTTAAAAATTAAAAAACATAATCCTAAATATGTCAGCATCAAAGAATAAACCAAAAAGCAAAATAATACATTATCTAGAGAACAATAAAAAGGAGAAAATATTTTATCAGAATTTATAGAATAAAGCAAAATATACCTTTAAAAATCTCTACAGCATGAAAGAAAAAATATTAAAGAAAATAAATACTCAAATTTATGAATTAAAAAGATAGGAAGAAAGAAATGAGAAAAAGAGGAATTAAAATTAATAAAATATAAATATAAAAGAATTATTTTTTTAAAAAAAGAAGCTCCTTCTTTGATTCTATTTTTTATGCCAATAAACTAGATAAATAGGACAACAAAGAAACAAAGAGAGCAAAAATGTTGAAACCAGAAATGGCAAGAGACCTGCTAAGAATACATAATACATTGAAAGAAGCTAACATTATGTCATTTCTTAATAATGCCTGGGAATCCATTACGAAGCATGGCAGTCATGCTAAATTTTCTCTTCTTAACTACAGGCAATTGATCTGGGGCACTGATAATTTTAGCACCATTTAGGAGACGTGGCTCAAGAAGAAGCCTGACACTTCAATCTTTCAAGGATTTTCATCTCATTCTTCCAAGCTCAGAAATAATTTTTAACAAACTTAAAACTGGGTAACTTCACAGGGTCTTAAATTTAATTTTGATAATAAGCATTTTATCTTGTAATACCTTGTGATACAGCAAGTGCCCTGCCTTTTCAAAAGTTGTTACTAATACCTTAATCTGTAGAACATGTATAAATTTTTAAAAATGCTTTCACAAATATTATCTCATTTTATCTTGACAGCAGCTTTGTGAGCCAGGGTGCAGCCTTGGAACTCTAATTCCTATTTTATGTAGAAACACACACACACACACACACACACACACACACACCACACAAGGGGGGATGAGACAGAGAGTTATGAGGAAAGAAAGAAGAAAAGAAAGAAGGAAGTAAAACCCTTCATAAAACCTTTTCACAATTTCTCAGATGGAGTCAATTGCTCATTCTATATGCTAAACATGTTTTTAAAATATCTTCTCAATAGGACTTCTATTTTATAGTATTTTTCTATTTATTCCTTGAGCTCCTCAGTAAGTTTATTAAAGACCACTTACAAACTGAAGCAAAGGAGGTCACGAAGTTTATAAGCTTTTGAAACATGCATATGAGTGTAATAAGGATGAGTTTTTCCAGGATCCTGGCTAGGAGGAAATCTTGAGCTGGGTTGGGTTAACACCAATGAATTACTAATGTCAAACACTGGTGAATGGGGAAGGTCCCCCTCTGACTATGGGTGATCCCTAGCCCTCCTTCTCCCATCTCCTAGTGGAATGTGGGTGGGAGGTATGCCCTGCAGCTCAAAAGATGGAGTGGACAGCTTGAATCGAATGAGACGATTTTTTCAATCGCTTCTGCTAGACAATCTGTGAGTGACAGAAAGGCAGCTGTAGATGTATGCCCCCACAGAACGACATGAACACAGGTTTCAGTTTCATATCCACACTTATGATTAAAAACTACTTGGGTGGTATTGCAAACTGAGAAACAGGGATAGCATTGAACAAAAGGTTGGAAGATTAAAAATACCAGACAAGCTCAGGGAATTAAAAGATTATAATTGCAGAGAAGAAAAGATATTTAGTGGGGAATCATTTCTCGTAGTTAAGGCAAAAATAATAGATAATGAAGGGCCCTGAATGCCTGAAATAACATCAGCATGGGGCTGACAAAATTTGAGCCATCATTTATGAAGATTACTTAAAAAGCAATGTGTATGATAGACTGGGGGGATGAGACAGATTGGAGGGCTAGTTACGAAGTCACTGTAATAATGAAGCTGAGAGTTAATGAAGCTAAAATCTAGGGCAATTGTCGTAAGACTGGAAAGAGAAAGATAAGTATGAGAAATATGCCAGAGATGGACTCTAGTGGCTTTGCAGCTCAGCATAATTATAATCAAACTCCCTCACATTGTAAAGGAAGTCCAGAGGAGGCAAAACTCTGCTTTCTCTCTTTAATCTGAAGATCTTTACTGAATATTCTTGATTAGAAATCTATCAGTCAACACTGGAGAACTGTCAGAATCAATGCCATTCTCTCCAGTTGTTCAATATAGCAAGTGCCATGAATTTATCTACTAATCTCATAAATATTTATTAAATATTGTTAAGTGCTATGCACATTTATGGCCTCTGGTAATATAATAGCAGTGAATAAAACAGACATTAATTTGTGCCCTCATATAGCTGGCCATCTAGGGGAAACAACAGATAAGACATTAAAATACAAATAAAATAAAATACATAGTGTGTCAGAAAATGCTAAGAACTATAGAAAAAATAAAGCAAGAAATAGGAATAGTGAGGATCAAGGATATAGGAAAGTGCAGTTTTAAATAGGATGGTCATGGAAGCCCTCACTGAAAGATGACCTTTGATCTCCCACTTGAAGGAGGTGAGGAAATGGACCAGGTATGTGTGAGGACAAGAGAATTTCAAACAGGGAAAAGTTAATACAAAGGTCCTGAGACAGAAGTGGGTCTAACATGTTCAGACAAGAACAGAGAGGACAAAATGGCTGAAGCAGGGAAGATAGAAAAAATATGATATGATTAGAGTGTGGGGGTGAGGGGAAGCTTCCCCTTTCCCCAAAAGTTTCCTGAAGGATCAATTCAAAATTAAGGCAGATTAATAAAAGGAAGAAGTTTATTTACCATGTGCACAGGGAGAATCACAGAGTGATTACCCAATATTCCAATGGGATTCAGACATTTTTACACCTGTTTTTTAGAGGAGGGGAGAGATGAGGAGTGTAGATAATTCTGTTTAGGGGTAATAAATGGTTGCTTTGGAGGATGAATAGATAATTTAAAGAATGAATGGATGGGAGGAAACAGATTGACTTGTAAATTAACATGAAAGGCAGATATTATGTATAAAATGACCTGGGCCAGTTCTGGTTGCACTCTTGATTTTCTTTCCTGCCATATAGTGAGATAAGAAGGAGAGGAAAGGAAGTCAATTGTTCTTTTTATGGGCACATCTGGTTATGCAGATAGAGAGAAATCCTCCTGGTCCAAGAGCCTGTTAATCTCTAAGGGCCTTTAATTCAAAATACTAAGGAGTTATATTTTAGGATGAAATTTCCTCAGCTCCTCCAAGAGACAGATTGTGTGCAACAAATGTCATTGTGGGCCATTATAATGACCTTGGGTTTAGTTTTTACTCTGGTAGAGAAGGGATCTCATTAGAGGGTATTAAACAAAGGAGTGGCATAATCTGACATAAATCCTAAAAAGATCACTTCATCCGCTGTGGATATTGAACAGTAGGGATATAGAGAAGCAGCAGGGAGATCATTTAGGAAGCTATCGCAGTGGTAAGGGAAATAGATGGGACCAGCCCACACCACGGAGGTAGTGGCAGAGGGGTCAGGAGTGATCAAGCTCTGTATTTGTGTTGAATAACAGAAAAAAGACAAAACCCTCTTAGCCCTGGTTACTCATGAAGAAATGTCTGTTAGTTACACAGGTATAAAGATGAATATTTGGGCCTTAAAGTAAATTTAAATTAAAAAATAATTTTAAGCCAGACTATTCAGATATTCTAACTCTCCCAGGCCCTGGCCAATGGTTCACCATCTCCAAATTCATTTAGCTTACTACCAAAGCATAGCCTAAACCTGGCTAAACTGTACAGATTGATGTGTGCATGATAATGAGTAAAACATCTCCCTGACCCAGGAATACTCCAACATTTTTGTGCATATTTAAAGATTTCCCAGCTAGTTCATCCTGTACCCTTAGAACCCTTTACTCGTTTTTCACATTTAGTACAGGTGCATTTAATTGAATTATGTAAAGAAGATGACAGGCTATCTGGCATCTAGAGAAATAGTGTCTGTCCTAAAGCTTTTTAAAATGCAAATCCAATTTTTAAATTTAAAATAAAGCTTGCCGATGTCATTGATATGAACTGCACACAGAGATTAATGAACTGGAGGCAAGCATACTTAAAGAGACAACCAGTGCTGAACCACTGCTGAGGTGAACCAAGGGAAATATTGAGAAAAACGGATATTCATAAGGCTAATTTTAAAGTGTAATATTAATATGTACAAATTCTTACATAAAGTAAAAATATAACAATATGTTAGTTATTATTGACTTCAGTCACATACTTTACTCAAAGGAACAGCTAAGAGACACACTCATGCTGATGTTAACAGAAAAAAAGCTTGTAGAAAATTTATTAAATAAAAAGCATTTGGGTTCTAGTTCCAGGTATTGGGGTACATTCCACCATGTCTTTCCCTCTGAATGCAACTATAAAGCCCAGGAAGAATACATACAGTTGCTATTTGAGACTCTAATATTAAATAGTAGCCGGTAGATTGGGGAAGAATGGCAATTGAAGTACTAAGGAACCAGTGGTGAGTCTACCATTTTATTTTCTCCAGTATCCCCAGCCTAAATTCAAAGGAGCCCAAACCTGGAAGTGGGCACTGTGGTACTGACAGAGAGTTCTAGCAAAGACCCTCTAGTACCGGGTCTGAGCAATTCTGTAGCTGGGGCGGCAACACTGACAATGGAACCCCACTGGAACCAAACTTTTTAGGGAGCGAAATCTCCCTGTCCAGTCAGTGGTGCTTTTGTCCCAAAAGTGTGGGCTGAATTACCTTTGCAATTTTTCCTTGTTATTTGTTTTGGCCCCAGATGTGAGCACAGGCACAGAAGGATGTGCTAAAGTAACAAATGCCCTAGCTTTCTGGCCAAAGGACCAAAAAGGGAAGCCCAAGGGAACCAGAAAGTGCTATAGAAATTGTAAAGAAGGCTCAGGAAAGCAAACCCATGAAGTTATATGTAAAAATCCTGGGCTCCTTTCCCAGAGCTGCACATGCGTGAATCTGATCCTAGTCAGCAAACTAAGTAAAGACTGAGAACTGAAGCAACAGAAAACCCTCCGGGCTCACACTGGCCAGTGGGGGATGCACATGTGGGACAGACACCAACAGTGCTGCACAGGCTTGAAAACTGTGCTGACGTGGAAACCACAGACTATTGAAGTGAACCGAGCTATAGTCTTTCCCCCAAAATATGGAATCAACCCCTTACTATATAATTTGCTTCAATAGAAATGCTTTCTCATTAGGATAATTGCATCATGTAACTTTAATGTAAAGTTTAGTTACACTATAACAGCAAAACAAATTATTGTGTATGATTTACTCTGTTAATAGAGTTCCATAGTGTTCACTTATTTATCAGTTAAAATGCTTACATTTTCTTTTTGATTTTTAAAATAAAAATGCACACACAAAAGAAATATTAGAAAAAATGCATATTTCAAATAAGGAAAAAAATTGTCTAAAATTTTTCCATCCATTTGCTTTCAGTCTTTTTCTTCTATACATAAGTTTTGTTTCATCTAGTTTTTTTTAGTAACTTCTAGATCAAGAGTAGTTTGTGGTTATTTTCTAGTTGACATCATTTTTATTTCAGATACAATGCATGCAGGGGATTGCTTACAGAATGTTGCTTTTTCAAATGATAAAGCAAGAGACATTCTTTGACTTTTTTTTTACATTTGTAGTTATATTTCTCTCTTTATTAACAGATTTATTCAGGTATAATTGACATACAATGAATTGTACAGAGAGTATACATTTTTCTATGTTTTCATATCCTGGAAACCATCACCACATTCAAGACAATGAACATTTATATCAGCCCTAAAAGTCATCCCTTTGCAATGCTACTCTCCTGCCCCACCACTTCCCTGTACAAGGAGGGATCTGTTTTCTGGCACTATAGATTAAGTTGCATTTTCTGGAGTGCAGGTACATCTTAAGATAAATTTATAAACTGCAATTACTGTGACATATATAGCCAATAAAGTAATAGATTATTATCAAATTCCTTTCAAAGAGTCTGCTCACTTCTTCAGCAACAAGTACACTTAAGCTTGTTTTTCTACACCTTTGCCAAAACTGTATGTTACTAAACTTACTGATCTTTTCTAATGAGAAGAAAAAACAATTACCTTGCTCTTGTTTTCATTTGTTCTTATTGAATTATAAGTGAAGGGAGATTTTGTTTCATGTTTATTCATGATGAATGTTTATAATTTTTGTAAAAATTTCCTTTTCATGTCATTTGTCTAGTTTTGTATTGGACTGCACATTTGTTGGTTAAAAAGAACATTTTATTTTGTAAAATTAAGCTCTTTTATAATATAGATGATTTAACCGCTTTTTAAAAAACTATTTTCCTCTTTTTCTTCTGACACAATAAAAAGTTTAAAATCAGGTCCAAATATTTAAAATCTAGTTCAATTTAGTGGGAACAAAAGGATTTGTACCATAAGTAGTGTGAGGCTAATTGACGTCCATTTTACAAATAAATACACAAATAAATAGAAAAGGTTGATTCAATAACTTCACGGACATCCACAAAAATAATCCTCCTCTTCCATAATTTCCTTTACTGTCTTTTTATCTTTAAGGATTATCTTGCCATTCATTTTTAAACCATTTGACCTCCACACAATATGCTGAGGAAAAGAGAAGTGATAAAAAGCATTGAAGATTGACTATTTTAAGCCTGCACTTGGTACTTTTTTCACAGTGTAGAAGTTGAATGGGAAAATATATTCACCCGGATGGAAGTTTGCTTTATGTTAGCATTTCCGTTATGAACCCTTCGGAAGGATATTAAATGTGGTAATTAAAATTTATGAAAGTATAAAACAAGCTTTATACAGTTTTGGTTTATAGTTTTAAAAAAGTTTTTCCATTCCATAGTACTTTAAATTGGTTAATCAATATTTATTTTAGATTATTATCTCAGAAATAAAAAAATCACATTGTACTATAAGAACATCAGTAAATGTGTTTGTAATTATAGAGTAGAAGCTTTATCTAAGAAAAACCCAAAAGGCAGAAGTCATATGATAAAACATTTGCTTACATAAATATTGAACTTTTCCTCTTCCCAAATACTTATTATTAAATATTTATAAACTGCATTGTTTATAAATTTAGTTACATTTGAATATACACAAATGTACACACAAATACACTTAGGGTTATTTTTCTACAATTTTTAAATTTTATTTATTCTTCTTATATATTTGAATAGGTTTTTAAGCAATTGTAAGTCAGAGTATTATATTTTGTGATTAAACTGATGTTTGTGAAATTGATTTCTCTCTTAGTAAGGACAAATTTTGTACTGAAAAAAAAAATCATAATTTTAACCAGAGCAAAAGTTGACCTTTCAACTGTTTTCAAGAATATTTACAAAGCTCTTTTTATTGCTCTGTCAGAGAAGTCTTCCAAGAAGAATATTATTTGACAAATTAAGAGGTGAGAAGGGTCAACTAATATTCAATCAGATGTGATATATCAGCAAATATATGCAACACATAACTACGTTTCCCAATAGTGAGGTCAAAGTGTGGGACTTACTAAAATTTTATCTCAAAGATATTTTCATAAGCAAAAATATATTCACTTTTAAATTAGAATATTACATTAAAATTCCATTTGTCATTTTCAAAACACCTAATAGTACTAAGCTGAATTTCACTTTTAAGAATTGTCAGTGTCTGAAACAACTGGCTAAGAAAACTTACAGATATTTTAGGATATTCTATTAATCACATATCTATTTTCTTTATATATCTGATGTAAACAATATTCAAAGTGAATAGGACTAGATGCATTTGGCATGGAAAGTCCAAACTATTTAAAGTCACTTTAATTACTTCTTTTAAACACCTTACTTGTTGTGTAGTGTTAAAGGCTGCTAAAATGTTTAAATCAATATCACAGCTAATATTATGATCTTTGGTACCACTTTAATCAATATTAAGCAAAACATACTGTGAAAATAATTGAATTGATTATTATTGATCACGCTAAGTGGAGAGATTAGGAGATAGTGCTCTTAAAGGGTCAGGAGAGGCTTCATAACAGAAGTGTTACAGGAATTTTATATTCCAGAGAATGTGACTTTTTGTAGTGCTTCAGGTTATGAGGGAAGGAAGGGACAGTATCCACAGGTGGAATGGGTAGAGGTGAGCCTGGCCTGGATTGTTCACAGTGGCCACATTGAAGGCTTTGAATGCCAAGCAAAAAAAAAGGTTTAGAAATTTTAACTCTAAAGTCAATATTTCTCAATCTTTTAAAAACTGTTTCCCTCTGTTTTTTAATGCATTTCTACACATCTCCACCACGCAAGAGGGATTTTCTTTTTAGTAGTTTGCATTAGGAAAATAATAGATCTATTGAACATACTTTTTAAATATTTTATACTGCCAACTCCTCCCTCTGATTTCTTCCCTTGGGGATGAAGCACTTCACTCCAATTTCCAAAGTTAAGAATCTCTGCTTCAAGCCTTGGAGAGATATTTAATCTTTGAACAAACATTTATTAGATATTACTATGTATTATTCATCCAAGGATTTTATACAGGAGGGAGATATGAGCAGCTATATGATAAGCATATTTCTCTGGCAGCACTTAATGGAAAAACTAAAGGCAAGGAGATCATTAACTGTCACATAGGTCACCAGAGGAAAAACATAAACACTATGGAAGATACCAGTAATACAAATATGCGAGATATTGTAGAATAGGTAGGTGCAATTACAGATGCTAAGAATTGAAAGTCTCAGGCTGAGTATTCAGAACAGAACTTTGCTAGCATGTATTTTGGTACTAAAACCGTCTTGGACCTCCAAGAGAAGAAGAAGTTGGTCGAAAGTAATTTGCAGCCTGGGTGCGTACAGGAAAGAAGAATTTAGGGTCTAGATTACTGTTTCCAATCAGTCTGCATGGCATCGGGACAGCTAGTGTTAAATCAGTGGCTCACAACCTCCTATATCACAGAATAAATTTTATACTGAATTTGGTTTAACTGGAAATGTCTCCTGTTGAATAAATGAAAGATCTCTTCCCATCCTTCTTAAATGACTGCCTCAGTTCTTACTTCACAGGGCTAAAACTCAATGGTGACTCAAAAGGGAAGCCCAAAGGGTAAAACAGAGAGGACTCCACCAGCTGGTTATAGAAAACACCTTAGGTTCATATGTCAGTAGACATCCCCAAATATTCCACCTATCTAAAGAATAGCTTTCCTAACTCTCTCTTCCTTCTCTTCCATAATTTCCTTTACTGTCTTTTTATCTTTAAGGATGATCTTGTCATCATTTTTAAACCATTTGACCTCCACACAATATACTGAGGAAAAGAGAAGTGATAAAAAGCATTGAAGATTGACTATTTTAAACCTGCATTTGGTACTTTTTTCACAGTGTAGAAGCTGGATGTGGAAATGAAATGCATTGGGGAAATACAACAAATGTGTATGATAGCTTTGTGTTGATATTCTATTTTTTTATTTCCTTTAAAATCATATTGAGCTACTAAAAAATATATTCCATTGATAAGTTTGCTTAATGTAAGGGAGGCAAAAAATGTATAGAGATTAAAGTAACTTGCCGCCTGAAGTTTTTGACCCAATTTCAATAATTAAAAAAAAAAAAATATATATATATGTAAAAAGAAAATCAAAATCTCAGGGCCAACTTCCAACCCACCCCCAAATCCTTACACAAAAGAGGAGGTAACAGCCTCAGGCACCTGTGAAGAACTGGCTCCACAGATCATTCATAAAGGAAATTCCTTGCTAACCTTCCGTGAGCAAGGACATGCAAATTATACCTGTGTCTAGCACCTAAAAATAAAGCCTATCCAATTCCACACTAATAATGAATTACAAATTTATCTTACAAGTAGCAGAACTGGAGACAGGAGGGAATCAGATATTCTTCCACTTATCCAGGGACATCTACGTAACTGATGCTTCTTTCACTACCTTATTTTATATAAAATGTAGATTTCTTGAGCCTCATAAGAATGTAACCACTTTGCCTCATCAGCCCCCCTTTCCTCTCCTCCCTTTTTTCTTCTCTCTGCATGCCTTTAAAATGCTGAAGCTATCCACTTACTCTTCAGTAAAACAGCCACAGCTTGCCTATGGTTTGTGTTTTTTCGGAGTGCATCCTCAAAATTTTGGCTTAATAAATCTCCATTGATTGAGATTTTCGCCTCAGTCATTTACTTGGGTCTACATAGAGAAATATAAACTCAAAAAGCAATTCAGATATCCATTTTAACCTGTGTTACCCTGGTGCTTACATATGTGAAATGAAGGTAATAATGGCACTTCTCGAAAGAGCATAGCTACTGTATCTTTTTAATTACGTTTTGGTAGGAGGAAAATGTATAAAGGTGACAGCTGAAAATTAGTGAGCTGGCTCTAAATATTGTGTTGACTTTGAAAATCTATTAATAGAAATTATAGGAATATGCTCAACTTGGCTCATGTACATAATCTGATACAAATGCCCTTCCTTTCCTCAATCATGAAAAAATAATATATTACTGGATATTAATATGCAGGTTTAATATATGGAAAAGAAATCTATTCATTTTAGTAACACACTTGCATTAATTTTTTTTTGTAATTTGTGTAGATAAATATGTTTAAGAGGGCCATTTAAATCACCTGGGACAATAAGTTCACCAAATTTTGAGAAGTTTGTATTTGTCTTTTTGATCAATACTTACTCTGAAGTACCAAAGAATTCCATGGCTTCCATGACAACCAGAGGTTTCGAGCATTTACCTTTGGTTTTAAGCACTTTATGGTTTTTCAATTAGATGTAGAAATAACTGCTTTATTATGGTTCAGTCAGATATATTAGCATGGTTATGGAGATCTAAAAAGAATTAAGACACAAGCTAGGATTTCATGAAATGGGAAATAAGGTTTACACAATAATATTATATTTGAAAAATAAGGTAAAACTTTAGAGAATATAAAATATATTTAAAGAAAAAATATTAGTTTTAACTTAAAATCTCAGATGTTATATTCTAATTTCTTTTATGTTAACTAGTAAGACCAGTAAGTATGAAAATCCTTTAAGGATTTAAACAATTAATAATAAACAAGGTTTAAAGCACAAAAAAGAGACATACATTATAAGCCATATCTATGTGAGATAAATATTTTAGAAACTGAATTGTAGGCTTTTTCAATTTCATTGAAGAGATGAGTAACCTGTGGCATCTAAAACTATTCTGAGTGGCTTTTATAGTGAGTGTTCAAAGTACAGCACATAAAAATGTTGAGGCACGCATTCAAGGCAGCTCAATTCTCTTGTCATCCTCATAAAGAGAGACGAACAATGAACAACAGTCTCTTTGTTGGGTACTTAAGCCAGGAGCAGCGTAGACAGAAAGTGAGGAGAGAAAAAATAAAATTAAGAACAATAACAAAGCTTAGCTGGGCTTTTGAATCCAGGGTCACTGCCTCTAAGACTTTGGAACATTACCTGGAGGCAAGATGAGAGTGGCAAGGAAGGCTTATCCCCATTCCCAGTTCTCCCACTCTTTTTGTGAGAAGCATCAGTCACATCTAAAAGGAAATCAGGCATGACTTTTTGAGAGCTGCATGGATTACTATTCGGTGAGTAGGGAGAAGAGGGGCATCTCATCATGTCTATTTCAAGCACAGTACGTGAAAGCCGTTGGCTGACCGAGTTGTTTCCAGGACCGGTGCAGTTTGCCTCTCTCACAGGATGGTTGTGAAAATTAAAAGGCATATAAGAGAACAAGCATTTGTCAACTATAAAATAGCCTACAAATAAAAGGAATTCTCCATAGCAAGAAAAGCATATTACCAGTGAAAATTCTCAGCTATCTCTTTCCAGATGGCATTACCTTATCTATAACCCACATAATAAAATTCCCTTTCGATGGTCATGAAGAAGCTCAGGAAATTTCACTCCAACATATGACTCTACAGTATAAAAAGTATTTTGAAGTAAAGGCCCTTAAAGATCAACAGGCCCTTGACAGGGGCATTCTCCTTCAAAAGAATAATTGATTTCCTTTCCCTTCCCTGTTATTTCACTGCAGGAAAGAAAGTCAAGAATGCAACCAGACCTGGCCCAAATCATTTTATAATAAATATAATACCTGTCTCTCAAAGTTAATTTTACTTGCAAAGAGTAACATTTACAAGCCAATCTGTTTCTCCCATTCATTCATCCTCCCTAGCACCTGTGTATTGCCCCTAAGCAGAATTACCTATGTTCCTCATCTCTTCCTCCCCTCTAAAAGGAGAGTATAAAAATATCTGGATCCCACTGGGATATTGGGTAATCACTCTGTGATTCTCCCTGTGTGCATAGTAAATAAACTTCTTCCTCTTATTAATCTGCCTTAATTGTGAGTTGATCTTTCAGCAAACTTTCCAGGGAAAGTGAAACTTTTCCCCTCACCCCCACAGTTACCATATTTTAAAATAAATTTGTCCAATTAGTAACCTGAAATTTGTTAGTAATTGGGTAATATTATGTAAGTTTTGGACAAAATCTTGAATACGTGTCTTTGATTAGTTGAAATGAAGAAGAGAGTGATCTGATGATTTTTAAGAAACACAGCTAGCCTCGATTACATCCACAAATAAAGGAAAGAACCATGATTCCTGTTTGGAGTAGCTTTTAGCAAGATCACTTTCTGACCTAGCTGATATTTTTTCCACTGGTGGAAGGAAGTGCCATCTCTTCCCTGACCAGAAGATGACTCCCTGAGTTCTCTGGGACTCTTAGTTACCCAGGGGAGGGCTTTTTATTCCTGACCTGATTAGTAAGTGCCAACCACATACTAAGGTGGCTGACTTTAGCTAAGGACTCTTCCTGCCCTGCATCTCCCGCTCAGCCCTTTCTTTTGCATTGACTTCTTTATGCCTTTGGGAGGAAACAAAATAGACATTTGAACATGAGTGCTCTAGTCTTATCTCATGTAAATACATACACTAAGGCCTTCAGAGAATCAGATTTCTAGACGAAAAAGGAAAATTAGTGATTCAATAACACAACCATGTTTCTTATATCTAGGCTGTTTTTATCAAGACATTTGCCAGCCCAGATTAGCTTTATCTCTTTTTTATATATTATATTTACGTCAGAACTGAACAAAATTTTGATGCCTAAATCAGTATTTCGGATAATCTAAAGGACAATTCATCATATACTTGAAATTTGCATTCTCCCTGTTTTAGAATTTCTTCATTTATTTGTATAATAATAACTTATATTCCACCTATAGACAATTATTTCTAAATAGAAGAAGCTGTCAGCAAATTGGCCATCTTGCTTTTATATTCTGTATTTCAACATCTTGTGAGCCAAATCCCCAGAGTGAAACAGAAGAGGATCTGAGTGACCGTAAATTGTGTGCAGGTGAATGTTTTTTATGTGTCCAGTGACAATCTTGCCAGAGTGAAATATACCAGGATGCAAAGGTATTAAAACCTATGGCTAATAAGAAAAAAGTAAAATCTAATACAATAATAAGGAAAAGGAAAGTCATGAAGAGGCTAGATCCCAAATAAAGACATGATAACTTTAGGTTCTACTACTCTTAATCAAGGAGTATCCAGGTGACATGTAGAGTTACTAATTTATTCAGCAACTCTTTTAAAAAAATAAAAAATAATTCGTGTCATCAAGGACTTCCCACCATGGCCCACTCTCAAACACGCATGCGATTCCTTCAGTATTTATAGCTTTACTTCTGTAAAAAGGGAGCCAGAGAGGAAGAGATTATTCTTGCTTTCATATCCTAGGAAGACTTTACTGATGGTGTGGTGTACATCAGAGTCCTGGGAGTAGGGAATGCCTCAGGCTTATCTCAGTGGAATAAGAATTTATTAAATTTTATGTAACCTACATCCCTTTCCACAAAATCTTTTCAACTACTTCCTATTTCATCTCTCTTCCACAGCTAGATGCAAGCAATGAAGTCTGACAGTTATTTAAAAAGATGGCCTGCTTTCTCCAATTCAGTTCTCGAGGATCTAGTCAAGTAATGTGGTAGGTTTTGCTATGGGGACTGATCACGTAGCATTTGCAATCCATCTTCTGAACCGTGATGCCATTGATACAAAGACCATCCATCTAGCTTTCATACACAATGAGAACATAGGTATGAGATTTAATAAAGCTTACATAGAAAAAATGAGAAAGGTGAAGAAATTCAACAGTAATTATCTCTTTAAGCAATAAACTCTTTATAACCAATCATTTTTGACTTGACCATTTTGAAACAATACATTTGACAGCCATTTTTATTTAGTCATTTTAATATAGCATGAAAAAATAAGCTTGTTAAAGCATGAGATTTAGATCTTGTTTCTTGTTACTAAAAAATATTTGCTATAGACATCTCTAGCCCAGACCTTAATTACCAAGGCCTTCTACTTTATACTTTACTTCCAAATTTCTACAGTTAGATGTTACCTCTATAATAAGACAGAAAAAAGATACATATTAGCATGTGATATGTGTTAGTCTTTAAAGGGATATCAGGTCTGTCTCCCAAATTTTCAGTTTAAAGAAGTTTCATAATATTATATGTAGTTAGTACACTGAGAGCTAGTTGTTAGAAATGAAACTAAAAACTAGATTTCCCAGATCATTTAGAATCATAATAAGTTATCTCAATGTGTTTTAAATACTACTTTTCCATGGGAATATAGTTTATGAGAAAAAAATCAGAGATATTGAGGTAAAGCAATTGTAGAAGACAGATGCAGATGAGTCCTGAGAGAGTGACCATGTTCTTATTTTAACAATTGATGAATATTGTGATATATGAAAGGGGGTTAAGTATTGACTCTTAGATACACAAAATTTGACTTGGATTGGGCCTCGCCCCCAGTTTCGCTAAACCTGTACCTGAACTTCACTCCAGCCCGAACACCTGCTCTCTGCACAGAACCCACCTCATCCATTATTCTCCTTGTAGGGTGAGGTCACCTCAGTAATAGGGTGAGGCTGATAATAATAAAAGCTGAAAGCTCAATAGTTTCTTTTCTAAGCCATGTCAAAAACATTCCTAAGTCAAAATTGCACATCAAGGTGGCAAGTCAAAAAGCTCCTGGCATCAAAATGCTTTTGTCAAAGAAGTTGCCAGGATCAAAGAGTCCCATCAAAATATCATGCACACAGCTAACTCTTCATAGCCCAATCACAAAAGAAGACCAAGAGTTCCTAAGATGAATGATAATTCAAGATGTCGGTGAATGGCACTAGCAATACAGAGCCTGTGGAAATGGTGAGGGAAAGAGGCGTAGAAGAATAAAAAACAAACAAGCTAAGCAATTCCTCAATCACTTTTTTACCCTTAAATTTACAAGTATATTTAAACTCCACAAAGGAGTTTAAATATACTTTTAATCAAAACTTCTAGTTAAGCTTTTACAAAGAGTAGCATTAGCCACATGATAGAAAGGTAAGTTTTTTTTAACCATATTAATATATGGCTTCCCCCCAAAGTGACAATTCAAATGCACATGAAGAAATAAATTGCTGGGCCGGGCGCTGTGGCTCACGCCTGTAATCCTAACATTCTGGGAGGCCAAGGCGGGCGGATTGTTCGAGCTCAGGAGTTTGAGACCAGCCTGAGCAAGAGCGAGACTCCGTCTCTACTAAAAAAAATAGAAAGAAATTATCTGGACAACTAAAAATATATAGAAAAATTAGTCGGACATGGTCGCGCATGCCTGTAGTCTCAGCTACTTGGGAGGCTGAGGCAGGAGGATCGTTTGAGCCCAGGAGTTTGAGGTTGCTGTTAGCTAGGTTGATGCCATGGCACTCACTCTAGCCAGAACAACAGAGACTCTGTCTCAAAAAAAAAAAGAAAGAAAGAAATTG
>CAUYSK010059970.1:0-31723 GCA_963575035.1 Avahi laniger
ACTTTCCTCAATTAGTTTGTTTGGATTTGTCATTTCTTTGCTTCTAGGACTCTGACTGGGATGATGATTTATCTTTTTCTCTTTCATAGATGTTGTTTATACATTAAGGGGATTCTTGTTTCTTGTTAAAGAAAATATTTAAAAAGTTGTAATGGTGAAGCGAGATGAAGTAGACCTCTTTCATAATATCATTTTAATAAAAATGATAGGATTAGAATTTAGGAATAGAAACAATACAATGCTAGCGTTTGAATGGGCTTTAAATTTGACCTACTCCAGCTTACCGCTAAGTGCGGGACCCTGACGTGGAGGAGGTCTACCTCATTTCGTCTCACCGTTACGACTTTTCAAATATTTTCTGGCAGTGATCATTTTCCCCTCTCAGATAAATATTATCAGTTCCTTCAACAATTCCTCATGTAGATGGTTTCCAGATCCTTCTCCATCCTGGCCATCAGATACGTTCCGTTGAGTGCATTCTGGGTCGTTGACGTTACTGCTCTGTGTTTAGAGAAACATTTGCAAAGAAAGCTGAATGTGGACCAGCATCTCCCCTACTCCACAAGAAGCCAGACTCTCTGACTGGCAGACACCCGGGATGAATAGTGGTGGCCGAAGGCACCACCTGCTGAATGGAACCGCTGACTCAAGGGTCGGGGCCCCTTTGGCAGGGGGGAAAACAGGTGTGTGGGTGAAGGCAGGAGTTCCTGCTAGAGAGGGAAGCATGCATTACCACTGTGCCTTCTTGCATGTTATGCTTCTGCTTTTGAATTTATACCTTACTTTTTCTTTTGTACTTCTAGTTTTTTGTCCAGAAGGTAACCTGATTATTTGTGCAGTAGTTAACACAGGACCTTCAGCAACAGAAATTCTCTCAAGTGCTGAGCTCCTCCGATTCTTACACTTGAGACTCTGAGGGCCTCGAAGTCACAGAGCTTATCACTACCACGAACCTTAGGTCATCGAACTCAGGCTAACTGGAGGGTCCAAATGGTGAGAAATTTGTCCAAAATTACAGAGCAATTTATTAGTGGAGACAGGACTAGAACTCGAACGTCTTTCCTCTCTGTCATCCTGCTTCTCTTTTCCGTTAATTTACTCCATTCTTTTACCACAGATTACAAAACTGAAATGAAGAAAGTCATGCTGTCAGTAGCAAAGCATCCAAGTCAGATAGAGGCAGCATTCGAATTGTGCAATTGCCTCGAAAGTATTGGGAAAAGATAGCTGTGAGCACATGACATTTAACACAACTTCAGGGGTGAGGCAAACCATCATTTTATTGAGAGGGTTCAACTACCTATCCTTCGTACCTGAATGTAAACCTTACAGCGTATAAATCGTTTCAATGGACAGTTTAAAGGTGATTTACTGTAGATGTACACAAAGCCAGTCAATGTATGTAGAAATAACCTGTGACTTCCCTCTAAGCCATCAGACAGGATAATTTCATTGAGCGGGTGCTGTGAAGAGAAATCTGCCTGAACCAGGGCATGGAAAAGGCCACTGAAGGGGGCAGCCTTGCAAAGTAGCAGGAAAATACCTGCTCCCGCAACCTCCTAATAACAGTTAAAGATCAATCCTATGAGTTCGCCCGCTAACAGGCACCTAGCAGGAGTTCTGTTTTGCACAACTTCTGAAAAGAACTGAAGAGATGGAAAGGAGATGTAAAGCTTTCTCTTTCAAATTGTTTTTTGAGAATCTGCTTTTACAGAGTTCCAGAGTCAACAGCAGTGGAACAAGCTACAGCCTCAACCACATCTTGAGGGCAGAGTCACATCTCCTGCGATAATCCCAATAATCCCGTCTCCAAGGACAGGTGGGGAAACCAACTCTTGGACTTTGACATCCTGTTGCTGCTTTTGTTATCGACTGACAGCCCATCACTATTTTTTTTCTCTTTGTCCCCCTTAAAATCAGCAAGCCACCTGGCCTCAGGGCTGGTGCCCCCTTCTCTTTCTTTGGGATGCCACGCTGTCTTCCCGCTCTCCCTCTCTTTCCTCTTTCCCATTCTCTCATTCCCTCTCTCTCTCTTCTCCTAAAAAGATAAACTTTTTTTTCTTTTATGTATTCTAATCTCTGCATGAGAAACTCTACCTGTGCCATGAGCACCTACTAGGCTTTCCACCCTAACAGCCACATTGTCAGAATTCTGAGTTGAAATCTCCAGTTTCCTACCAACTTAGAACTGTACAATTTAGAGCTGCGTGGGACCTCTGGGACAAACTGAAATGAAGTTTAGTAAAACGTAGGCCCAGAAACTGCACAAGTTACAAATATGCAAACAGAATTAGAGCTTGAATCGCAATCCCGTGGTCTTATGCATTCACTGTGCTTATTTCCTGTATGGTGGTGCCTTCTTTGTTTACTTGGTTCTCAGAATAGGGTATCAGATTTTTGCATATAGCATTTAATACAACTTCACCGTAAGATTCAAGGTAAATATCTCCTTTATTAAATAAAAGGGAAGGGGAGTGAATGTTATCTTAAAAGTCTTCTAGTCATATGAATGCCTAGCAAAACCAGATTTGAAGGACTTACACATAAATGAAATTTAGAGAAATACTGCTGAATTTCTAACCAGCTAATAGGAGGAAAAACTGGTAAAGTTTGAAATGCTCTGACAAAACGTTTTCATCCGCTATTCTGAGCTGAGCTATACTGTAAGAGAGATTGACCCTAAGAGAATTATCAGTAGTAACTGATGGAAAATGACCTTGTAAGCCAAAGAAACCACTTCCCAACAGCTGAATTTCAAAACTCTGGCAGATCAATAGGGCAAAACTAATCCAGGTTATGGCAGATGCTGTTGAGAGTGGCAGAACTTCTGGTGCCTCAGATGATCCCAAACTGAGCGAGCTCGTGCAATTCCAGGTGGCTGAATGCTTCCCAGGGACAAATCACCGTGATATCTGCAAGACACAGAAGAACATGTAAGCCAACCTCACCCTAAGTATAGGCTCTTCTGCTCACAAAGACAGACTTCTCACTCCTCTGCTACTCACTGTCCAGACTGGGCAGTTATCTGGAATGGCCCTGTGGCCCAGCAAGAATCAGACCATTGCTATTTGCTGCCCCCCAGGCAACTCCATTGGTTTCGTTGTGCATCCTCTTTGGGGAGGCAACCTTCAGCTTTTGACTGAGGGCTCCCTGTCGGGTACAGCTCACTGATCACACAAGGTTTCCCCAAAGCGCAATCACTAAGGAGGGAACAGAAATAGCAGTGCTTGAAATCCCCATGGTAGGTGTATCTGCAGTCTCCTTCCTCCAGATGGATCCCTTGGGATTCTGTGCTTGCTCTTCGATTCTTTTACATTTTGAAATGCCTTTTCTAATTGCTTATTGAGAAGTGATCCCAAGGTGTCATCTAATCCAGCCCCTTTATTTCAAACAATAAGATGTTATTACCCTGGAGTAACAGAGAAGCTGGATAACACCCAGAGAGATGAAACAACTAGCAAAATAATCACACAGTTGTAGAGATGGGACTAGAACCAGGTCAAAGACCTCAGACGTCCCCTCAGTCTAAACCTCTTGACATTATTCCAAGTATGCTGGGAGAGTCAAGTATTTCTTCCAGAGCCTAAAGCAAATTTGCTAGTCTTGCATGCCCTTGGCCAAAATACAGAAGTGGCTGATCTAGGAGAATGGCAAATGAGCTTTATAAGATGGCTAGAAAATTTATTTGAGATCCCAGGAGTGGCATTCGAATGCACAAAGAAGATACGTTAAGGACTGGCTGATAAGGACACTGATTGCTATGAATGCCACCATTTATCAAAAGTGCGTTGAATGAGTTGAAAACTCACGTCCACACAAAAGCCTGCGCACAAGTATTTGTAACAGCTTTACTCATTATTGCCAAAACTTGGAAGCAACCAACCAAGATATCCTTCCATAGGATAAACAAACTGTGGTACATCCCTACAGTGAAATATTATTCAACAATAAAAAGAAATGAGCTATCAAGCCACATAAAGAGATGGAGAGACCTTAAATAAATATTGTTTAGTAAAAGAAGGCAGTCTGGCAAAAAGCTTTATACTGTGTGATTCTAACTATATGACATTCAAGAAAAGCTAAAACTACAGAGACAGTAAAATGATTAGTGGTCGTCAGGGGCTGGAGGGGAGGGAAATATAGCCGTGGGGAGCACAGGGCATTTTTTAGCGCAGTGAAACTATTCTGTATGATATTATAACAGTAGATATATGCATGCATTTATCAAAACCCTTAGAACTGTACAACACAAAGAATTAACGTAAGCTATGGATTTTAGTTAAAAGAATAATAATGTATCGATATTGGCTCATCAAATGTAAAATATGAAACACACTAATACAAGATGTTCATAAGTAAAGGAAACTATGTACAAGAGGAAGAAGATGGTAGGGAGGATTTATAGGACTTCTCTGTACTTTCTGCTTAATTTTCCTGTAAATCTTAAGCTTCCCTAAGAAATAAAGTCTATTATGTTTTAAAAAACACTATCCAGTAATTGCATTCATTATATGATAAATAAAAATATTGTAGTCAATTAAAAAAAATTATATTGCAAGCATTCCATGTGTAGGACCCTGTTCTGGGTGCAGGAGAAAGTGTAAATAGAGGAAGCTGAATGGTTTGCCTAGTAGAGTGGAGAGATCTCCAAGCCCCACCATTATTTCCAATAGCTCACTCTGTGGTTTCAGATTGTCAATGACTCTATGTCTCAGATAGCTCTCCTAAAAAAGCAAAGTTGGGCTAGACAAACTCTGGGAACTCTTCTACCATAAAAGTCTATAATTCATTATTATGTTTCCTTAAAGATTGTTTAACAAAACAAGAGGATGCATTAAACTTTGGGTCTGCTCTAATATCTTTTAGGGTTTTTGCATCTGGGCAACATATGTATTTAGGAGGCTAAATTAAATCCCCACATTTTTACGGCTTCAAAGGATCTACTGCCTTAGGTATTTCTTACAACTTTCAAGGGCCCTTTGAGGTGCAAAGTGTATCAAAAGGTGGAACCCCAAGTGCAAAGTTTCACTTGAATCTGCAAGCGTCTCACCTGTTCCTAGCCCCTCCATGCCTGGAATGTCATCTCCAAACCTATGGAAAAAAATAAAAGAGAAATTAGCTGAGATCAGAGCAAAAGGATCCTGGAGTTACTCACATAAAGAGTTTCTTGACTTAAAGAGGAAAAACAAAAAATTTAAATGCTTGTATTTGAGAAACTGCATTTGTTTGCATTGAACTGAAGCAAATAAAAAGTCACTCAGGTAGGTTTTAGTGTATCCCAGGGGAGAGATATTTCTCCCCTGTAAGAACTTAGCCTAAGACAATTGAAAGCCAGAATTGGAATTAGCAGTGGGACAATTTATTCAAGCTTCAGTTTTTAAAATAAAAATTGAAATGAGAAAGCAATATGATAGGCATTAAAATGATTAATTCATCCATTTGTTTATTTATTCAAAAGCATTAACTAAACATCTACTACATACCAGGCATTGTGTTAGGCACTAAGAGTTAAGAAAAAGAAAGCAAAAAAATTCTCTGTGGGTGGTTTTAGTCTCAGGGAACAGATGTGAATAAATAGACATAATATAAAATAAGTTATGATAGTTAATATACAAAATTCAAACATGAAGATAATGACAAAGCTTGTTAAAGAGAATCAGTAGTGGCTTTTTGAAGCCACAAAAAGCCACTACTGATTCTCTTTAACAAGTCTTGGATTTTGCCAAGGAGAGGAAGAAAAAAATGAAAAACTAAGGAAATAAAATTTGAAGCCATAAAAGTAAACTGTTTCATAGAAATGGCCAGTGGTTTAGTATCCCAGATTAAAGCATAAGGAATGCCAGTGAAGAGGAGTGGTCAAGAAAAGTCTGGAAGGCCACATCAAAGGTTATCATAAAAGCCTCAATTTGCCATGTTAAATTTGACCACAGACCTGGGAATTGAGAGGAAAAAGATTCCAGGACTAATTCAGCAAAGGTTAAGTTAGAAATGAAAATAGAGGATCAGGTGGAAATTTTTGTAAGTCTGTTTAATATTGAGAGCATTGATTTCTCGAAACCAAAGCAGCCTTGTGTGAAAAAAATAATAGAAAGTTTTCTTTTTCATTTTGATCTTACCCTTTCACACCTTTCTTGGGAGGTTTACTCTTGAATTGACGAGTCTGCCTCTGCTTGAATTTGGGGGGGCCTTTGCGTGGGGTGGTAGGACCCTGGTTTGAAGTTGGAGGAGCCAAAGTAGCGCTGTCACTCATCTTGACAGAACTTGGCTGGCTGATGTTTCCCTTTCAGGCTCCTTAGACAATGAGAGAGAAAAGAAGACCCTTCAAGTCACAGGGACCATTGGTTATTATTAGATCTTTACTGAAGACTGGGGAAGAAAAGTACTTTGATAAAGAAGCTCAGTATTTTGTGTTGACACAAAAGTGGAGAAGTTATCATCTTCTGAAGGGATAGGGATCTTTAAGAAAACATGGTATAAATCGATGAAGGCATTCAAAGTAGTGGGGTGCAAACTGTAAAATGTAGGTAGATCTGTTCCAATAAATCCGCCACTAGCATCCTAGGTGACTTTATCATAATGGTGAACTTCCTGTCTGTGATCATCGGTGCTACCATTCATAAAGGCAGAAAAATGAACTCAATGATATTTATAGTCCTTTATAGATCACTTGTAGATTCTGTAAGCTTTGCATAGTCTTCCATGCAGCTACAAAGTAACCTGACTCTAAATGTTTGTTGAGCATTTTTAAATAGGTACTTTCCTATAGAGTCCTTATTTTGTTTAATCTTCACATGACGCAGAGATTTTCCTCTTAGTTCTGGAGGGTGACGATGTAGTTGTCTGGATAGGAGGAGCACTGAACTTGGGATATCAACACCCCTGAATATATTCAACACACCCTAATACACACACACACACACACACACACACACACAGAAGTTAATGCAGGGAGATTAAGTAATAAGTTTGTGCTTTGACTCCACACCCAGATATAAGGTTCTGTAGACACATGTTTCTCACAAATCTTCAACATTTTCTTTTATCTAAATCATGGACCTATCCAGTATGGGATTCCCAGACTTTATTTTGGCTACAGAAACGTATGTTGCCACTCTTCAAACACAAATCACAGAATATATTGACAAAAATAAATTTTAAAAACAAACGTGCTAAGCTTTAGGATGACATTGTTTTCTTTTCTCCTTTTCTTGTACAACAATTGACAAAACTTTCAGAAGGAAGATTCCGAGAAGCTCTAAAGAACTTCCAAATAGCTTTAACGTCTTATCCTGCACCAACCCCTTCTATAATCTGGTGTCTGGGAGCTTTGTTTGCACAGGATTGCTCGTTCCACCCATTAGCACAGATTTGTGCTAAGGTTCTTGGCTGCAATCCCCCTGACAGTCTTTGGCACATGCTAACCATTTGCTCTCTTTTCCTGCCACACTGTTCATCCCTCAAGTCTTATATTGTATAACTTCAAGTTCATAAATTTTTTATATTTCTTTCAAAATAAGGTTGAAATCATCATCCTTTGCTTCAAGATATTTTTCCCTTATTTTCTTTTCCCCAGTTACTATCTTCATTCTCTCCTGCCAGTCCTCAACTTGGTCAATAGAAATGCACTGGCTAATCTGTGAGCTGGTACCAGGGACAGTGAGCCAAGCCGGGACCCTGGATCACTGCTCATGCTGAAAATCCTGTCTTTATCCCTTGCTGGAATATGCTTCATGAGGCCACTTTTTCAGTTTCTGTTCATTTCTGTAGTCTCAGAACTTACAACAGTGCCTGGCACATAGTAGATGTGCCACATATATTACAGTATATTTGTTGAATGAGTGACTAAATTAGTGAAGACATTGAATGAATACCCTGAACCCTGGGTCATGAGATCCTGACCCTGTGACTTCTCCGTCAGACCACAGAGAAGGCACCAGCTGGTCTTTACCTCACAAAGTCTTCAGTGGCTTCAGGAAACTCCCTGCTGGCTTTTCTGCCTCACTGGATTCAGTTCTTGTGTTGTGGGCCCTCTCTAGTCCTGGTCAACAGGCAAGGTTTGTGCCTCTCCCGAATGTGGTTGTGACCACGGGAATCGGTGGTGGGCGGCCCGAAGCAGCGTTCTGTTCAGAATGGACCACCGGCGACTGACACATGCTGGCTCTGCCAAAGCCACAGAGGAGGCTTCTCTCGGAGCAAGTATTTTTGATTCTCCAGTTTTTTCAAAGCAGTAAGTACCATGAACTTTCTTTTCTCTCATCTGGAAAGCCTACTCAGATTGGGATTACCAGGTTTAACAAAAAAAAAAAAAAAAATACAAGGCACCCAATTAAATTTGAATTCCAGAAAAATAATAAATGATTTTTTAGTAAAAGTAAAAGTATATCCCATATATTTCCTTGTATGTACACATACTAAAAAATAATCATTTGTTTTACTGAACAAATTCTGTTTAGTTTTATTAAAAAATCTTCTGTTATTTTTCTGGAATTTAAATTTAACTGAGCATCCATCTTCTATTTTATCTGGCAGCCCCAACTAGGATTCTATTATGTTGGATCCAAAGTTCTATAATATAAGGGCCTAAGGTGGTCCTAATCAGTCATATTACCCTTTAGGGATAACCCATGCTCTTTATAATCAAATAGATGTAGTTTCAAATTCCTGCTCCACAAAACTGGCTATGTGACCTTGGATAAATTGCATAACCCTCTGTGGGCCTCATTCCACCTATAAAATGAATCAAATAATACCTTCCTTTTAGGGTTATGGGGAAAATTAAAGGAGATAATGTAAGCAGAGTGACAGATATGAAGTGCTCAAAAAAAGTTAGTATACAATGGACACTCTGGAAGTCAAGGATGCCATCTGAACAAATCTATGGTTATGACACATGTTCACCTGGACTCTGTACCCCCTTCTCCTGGGGCACCCTCTTCTCTCTAGAGCTCTCCTCATGCACCAGAGAGGCAACTGTCATCAGCAGTTGCTAGGAAATCCTCTATTTCCCTCAAATACCCTAACTACTAACTTACTTCTGGTCTTAAAATTCTGTCTTAAGAAGCCTTCCTTGAATTCCTCCAGCATAGCTAGCAGCAGCCCCAAAGAATTTAAAAATCACACTTGACTTCCTGATTATATTTCCCCTTTTATCTTGCAAGCTTCTTTCGCATGTCTATATCATTTGGAAGTCCTATCTCTGGGCTTAGGTAGTGTTCATGTCTAATTCTGAGTTTGATACATTATATAAAAGAATACTCCTTAGAAAGAGTTACGTAACAGTCACCAGGTTAATCCCTGGATCGTCGTGGTCCCTAGGATTTGCATTATGGTGAGTAGCTAGAACAGTCAACCAATCCCTATAGAGTTTCTGTCATAAATTTACCCTCCAGTTCTCTCTGAAAAACCTTTGGGAAGAGCAGCACAAATACCACCCTTTCCTGCCATGGAAGTGCAGTCCTGTTGCCCAGAAGAGATATCACCAAAGCCTGAACTCATCCCTGACCATACTATCCTAGAAATGACAAGGGCATCTTGGAGCTGAATAATCCTAAATCTAGTATCAGACTTGATTTTAGCGATAAGAGAAGGTTTCATATTTTTGCCTCCAAAAGTGTCAAATAATTCCTTCCTTTGTGAGGCAGAATGTTTTCCCATTTTTTAAAGCAATGTTAGCCTTCCCCTTTTGAAGATAGTAAACTGTTCTTCTGCAGAAAGAAGTGGATGCAGCAAAGGAATATCTCAAGGCATAGTTTTGTAGGGAACTGGAGTTAGTGTCACCTTAGACCCAAGGCAGCAAAGCTCAGCCGTATAAAGCTACAGAGGATGATCCGCCATAAATTCCAGCTAAGAAAGACCAACTTCAGAAGGTTCTTGAGACAGTCTCTCTTGCTGCTGTTATCGCTCTAGACTTCCAGTTCCCTTTTTCTCAGCAAAGATATAGACAGACAAAGCTATTGTTGATGGGCTAAGAAAGAGGGTGGAGGGAGATAGGAGGGGGAGTACTGTTTCCTCTGATCACAGGGTTGGACCCACAAATGTCACCCAGGGTCCTGCTGGGGCAGAGAGAATCAGTATCTTGGAGAGCCAAGCAAGACCCAAACCAAAGCCATAAAAAAACAAAAACAAAAATCCAGCAAGTACCTTGCTTAGAATGGAACAAACAAACACTTTAACCTCAAAGGGAGGAGGCTGAGCCGCCCACACCGCCCTGCGGTCATCCTCATGCTCATTGCCCACTCGCTTTCTGCTCACCCTCGCACTCAAATCAGCCTCCTAGGGCCTGGGCCAAAACTCCGAGCACATCCTGAGAGTAAAGAACTGTGTGCTCTGTGGTTGTTTAGTGTCCCGGATCCCTCCTTTCCCAGAAAACTGTTTGCTGTGGAGCCACACACAGGGAGGGTCAGTTTGGGGTTCCTTCTAAATGAATTCAGTAATCAAGGTTTGCAGTGACCTTGTAATAGTCAAGTTTCACTTATTAGCTTGTCACCGGGCATTACAAGGTTTGGGTGTGTCTCCTTCATGTTCTTTCCCATTTTCACGCCCAGCCCCAGCCCAGACCCATAGGTCCAGCTTGTTCTCTTCTTCCATTTTTTGGTTTTACAGCCAGATCAACCTTCCAACACCCTTTAATTATATCCTGCTCAAACTCACCAGAAGTTGAGAATACGGTGCTGAATATTGTTCCTGTAAGCTGTCCAGTTGCCTCCTTTGTGACAGATGAAAGGATCTTTGCACCCTGACTTAACTCCCTGTAATACCCTCATGCTACCTAATCCCACCGTCATAAGCTTAGAACACCAACTCAGCAGCAAAGAAGTTGGAAGAAGATGGGGTGAGTCTGGGACAGGCTTGGGAGTTTCTGATAATAGATAATCTGAGAAAATTAGTCTGGGCTCTCTCCAGTCAGTAAACTGGTAGTAAATTCACAAACACACGCAGTGCTGCTATCTAAGGGCAGATTTCGGTTTGTGATTCAATATCAGCTGTCCTTCTCCATCCCTTTAGTTCTTGCTATCCCCATCTCTTCCCTTTCCCTGACACACACACACACCTCGATTCACACAATCACACACACACACAGACACAAATACACATACACACAGTGACATGATTGTTGTGAGCTCTAGATAACTGGAAATGAGAGTGAACCACAGAGCCTCCTGCTGCAGTGGGAACACTGATGGTATGAACAGGGACACTGGGAAACATGCAGCATCTCTCCCTAACTGGTATTGCCTGTACTTCCTCAAAGAGATGGAACTTCAGAGTCAAGAATGATATTTGACAGGGAAAGGGCCCCAGTGATAGCTAGGAATTGTTAACTGATGACGTTTATTTGAGAATTGAAACTTGCATCCCCAAAGGTTTCAGGGTGTAGTGTCCAGGTTACAATCCAATTCACTGAGACACTTGATTGGAAGACTTAGTTCAGTCTTCCAGTTGTATCGAGCCACTAGCATTAATTTGCATATCATTTTATACTATTTTAAATAGAACTTAGTCCATATACCAGTATCATTAAGCTCTTTTGACAAATTTATTACAAAGAAATTAAGTGACTTATTTAAGACCACAAATAAGGTCAATAATGGAACCAGAAACAAGGCCAGTCCTGGAACACCTTGCATAGTCAACTGTCTTGCTATCATATACTACAGCAAAGGAGAATGGACCAAGATGTCTGTTTTCTGATCACTTTCATGCTCGTTCAGTGAATTGCAGTATGCCTTCCCCAAATTGTTACGTGTCAGAGGACAACACTCCATAAGATTATAGAGAAAAAGGTCAATTTATCCTTCTTAGACAGGGAAAGATTCTTAACCTAAAGCCCCAAGCAGATCACATGAGTGCCTAAACAGCTTAAGAGTTGTTTATACGCTTTCCCATTGTCCTTACCAAAATCAGATGAGTATTGAAGGCAGCGAAGACCTTGCGAATCCAGCAAAGTGTTTGGTCTCTCGAGGGGTCCCTTCGCTCTCTGCTCTGTATCTCCATTACCATTCATATCTTCCTCTATACCTACATGCCAGGCATGTGAATATTTAGGTGCTTATCTGTAAAGCCCTCATATATTTGCCATTTTCATGGTGAAAGACTGCAATTCATCAGGGCAGTGGAAAGCCCAGCAGCAGCACCCATGCACTTGTTAAAAATGCAAGATCTCAGACCCTGCTCCAGACTTACCAAATCAGAATCTGCATTTTAACAAGGTCTGAGCTTATTTGTTTGCACATGAATGACCCACATGCAGGCTTGGATTTAACACTTCTCTACTGCATGAGAAGACTGTCACCTCTATGAGTCTCAGTTTCCTCATCTGTAAAATGAATGACGTAGAATGCCAAGGTTCTCAATTTTTTTTTTTCATCTCAACACACTTGAGAAAAATAATCTATATTCATCAGTAACAGGATTTGTAATCCATTTATTCTCAATGTTGGGGAGGGGGAAGTTGTACCACAATCCTTCTCCCTCCAAGGGAGACCCAGGAGAATGGAGAGTGAGAGGTTAGGAGTATGGGGAAAGTCTAAGTGTATAGTTTGAAAAAATTCTCCTAAAGTTATACTAACATGGCTCTCGGGGGGTTAGAATTAGAAAATCCTTAAATTGTTTTACAGACTTCAAAATCTACATTACTTCTGGTTCTAGACCAAGATGGGATAGACACACTTCTTCCCATGCCTCCTGAGAGGTACAGCTAAAAATCCTGGATACTATGTATGAAACAAACATAGAATGATGTAAAATTTGTCAGAAGAAGGCATACCAAAAGGGACCCGAGGACCCGAGAAACAATATGGTAGTAAGTTCCCTGGATTTTTTGTTTGTTTGTTTTATACATACTGAAGTGAATATAGGAAAAGGTAGCAACCCAAAACCACCAGCAGGAGTGAAAAAAAATCCTCCTAAAAGCCTTCTCTCTAGACGAATGACCAGGAAAGGTGCAACCTAGCAAAACAGAGAACATTTAAACAAAAATCTCTCTATTCCATGCCTCCATCATAGGAAAAATAAACTTGGCCCAACTCAGCAAAGGCTTAGTGGGGAGCCAAGACTTTCATCCTGGCCCAACTATAATGAGGTGACCCTCTCCTACCCCACCTGGGTAGCAGCAGAGAAAGCCACACTGGGATCCTGGGCTTTCATCTCCAGCCAGGGATAATGAGGCCTTCTCCTCCCTACTGGAGAGGTGTCAGAGAAGCCCAAGTGAGGAATCTGAATTTTTACCTCCATTCATCAATAATTAAACATCTAAAATAGAATGAAATTAAGATTTTAGAACTGAAAAATATAATAACAAACATAAAAATCTCCACGGATGTATTCAACAACAGAATGGAGAGAGAAGAAGGATCAGTGAACCTAAAGATAGAACTACAGAAATTACTCCATCTGAACAAAAGAGAGAAAATAGATTTAAAACATTGGGAGAACCTCACAGACCTATGAGACTAAAAGACCTAAAATTGTGTCATCAGTGTCCCAGGAGAGGAGAAAAAGATGAGGCTAAAAAAGTACTTGAAAAAATGATGGCCGAAAATTTCCCAAATTTAATGCAGGACATAAATGTATGGCATCAGGAAGGTAGCAAACCCCAGTGCAATAAACTCAAGGAAATCTATGCCCAAATACGTGATAACCAAACTTTAGAAAACAAAAGACAAAGAAAAAAATTAGAAAGCGGTGAAAGAGAAAGAACACTTTACCTGTAGGAGAAAAACGACTGGACTGACAGTAGGTTTCTCGTCGGAAACATCAGGAACTAGAAGGATATAGCACAACAGTTTTCCAGTCCTGAAAGAAAAGAGCTGTCAACCCCGAATACTATATGAAGTGAAATTATTCTTTAGGAATGAAGGGGAAAAAAAGACATCCTCAAAGGAAGACTAAAAAAATCTGTAACCAGAAGACCTGCCCTAAAAGAATGACTAAAGAAAATTCTTGAAACAGAGAAGAAATGATAAAAGAAGGAATTTTGGGATATCTGAAAAGAATAATAAAAAGAGCAAAAGTATGAGATATAAGGGGGAACATGGAAGATAAGATATCAACCACCCTCAGCAAGGCTCCCTGGGGAATGAAACAATGTTCAAGATGCTATGAAGTCCTAAGGATCTGATCGTCACCTTGTATCTTCAGGGAATATGCAGCCACTGCTCCCTGTTTCAAGTGCTGCTCTTTCTCACTCTGTCTCCACCGCTCCTGCTGCTACTGAGACCCAGTGGGCTGCCCCAGGCAGCATCCACTGCCACTGCCTCTGTTGGATACCTCTCTTTTGCCAGGGAACGTCACTGGTCATTGGCTGGTCTAGCAATGGCTGATTTCCAGTCAGTTTCTCTCTGATCTTATCAACCTGGTAATGGGGCTATATGGTTCTAAGCAGCGTGACCGATCACCAGGTAATTCCTCCAAAAGAACTTTAAGTGTGTTGGATACTCTTAAGATTTCACAGAAAGAAGAAGTAAAGCTAGGAGGAGCCTCACTACTGGTAGATGCAATGGCATAAATAAATCACAGAAACATTTTACTAAGTGAAAAAATTTAAAGTCAAAAGACTCTATGCTGCCTGATTCCATTTATATTCTGGAAAGGCAAAACTACAGGGTTGGAAAACGGATCACTGGTTTACCAGGAGTTGTGGCTGAGGGGAGAAGTTGACTTCAAAGAAAAAAACGCAAGGGATTTTTGAGTGATGATGAAGCTATTTGGAATCTTGATCATCATGGTGGATATACAACCCTATGCACTTGTCAAAACTCATTATGTACATCACAAGGAGTAAACTCTACTGTATGCAAATTTTAAAGCTAAATATAATAACATGCTTTGTAAAAAAAATCTATATTCCATAGCTCTATAATCTTTGGTTCTTGATCCCTTCTGACAGATGGGAAAGTATTATTAATTATATATAGGAAAGTACTTAAAGTACAGGTACTAAGTAATTAGAAAGTAATTAAAAATTTAGCTGTCCTTTAAGCTGCTTACGCAAGTGCTAATCTCTAATCTTTCTTTAGTGCTTCTTAAAATACCAGTGAGTGGGAAGACAAATTAAAGTCACATTTCCTCCACATTTGGAATCTCTTAGACTGAACTTCCCACTCTGACTAATGCACAGCGGACTCCAGAGAGGAACACACTGAGTGTGAAGGAGAAACACACAAACCTGTCCCCTTTCCCTTAATATTCTATGTCTTGATTCTCCAGAACATTATTAATCTTAAAAAATGTATTAATTAGAAATATAATATTCTCTTCCAGAAAATAGAGAAGACAGAACAGCTCCCAACTCATTTCATGAGGCCTATTGCACCCTGACACCAAAGCCAGACAAAGACAGTAAAAAAGGAAAAACAGAAACCTATATCTCTCATGAATTTAAATGTAAAACTCATTAACAAAATATTATCAAATGAAATACATCAATGCACAAAAAGAATAATACACCATGATCAAGTGGGATTTATTCAAGCTTTTCAAGGCTTATTGGATATTCAAAAATCAATCAACATAATCTACCACATCGACAGGCTAAAGAAGAAAAATCATACAATCATATCTATTGATGAAGTAAAAACATTCGACAAAATCCAAAACTCATTAATGATTATAAAAAAAAAACTCTAAGCAAACTAGGAGTAGGAGAATTAGAAACCCTCATGAGCATAAGATTCCGTAAAGAGAATCTATGAAGACCTGCAGATAAATGAACGCAGATATAGAGTAGAGAACCCAGATACAGACCCACACAAATATGCCCAACAAATTTTTAGCAAAGGTGCAAAAGCAATTCAATGCGAGAGGGATAGCCTGTCCAACAATGGTGCTGGAGCAGGAACATTTCATCTATACACACAGACCAGAAAGAAGAAAGACGAAGAATCTGAATTTAAGCCTCACACCATATGCACGTAGGCACCAAACCTCAGACCTAGTACGAAAATTAACTCAAATGTATCACAAACTAAAATATAAAATGTAAAACTATAAAACTTTAATAAAAAATACATAATAAAATCTTCAGAGCCTTGGACTAAGTGGAAAGGTCTTACATTTGCAAGTGAAAATATATTTCAAAACAGGAAAAATTGATAAATATAACCTAAATAAAATTAAAAATGATTACTCTGTGAAAAACCTTGATGGGGCAATTAAAAGACAAATTACATATTGGGAGACAATATTCGAACATCACATACCCAACAAGGGATTTGTATCTGGAAAATATGAAGAACTCAGTATTAAAGGAGCAAATAATCCAATTAGAAAATGAACAAAAATCATGAATAAACATTTCACTGAAGAGGGTATATAGATCTCAAGCATACAAAAAGATGTTCACCATAATCATTCATTAGAGAAATGCAAACTAAAACCACAAGACATTACCACACACCTATGAAAATAGCTTAAAGAATGATGATAACACTAAATGATTGCAAAGATATGGAGAAAATGGATCGCTCATGCGTTGTGAGAAAGCATAAAATGGTACAGCCACTGTGGAAATCAGTTTGGCAAGATTTTCTAAAACCAAACATGAATTTACCATGCAGCCTAACAATTGCACTCTTGGGTATTTGTCTAGGAAAGTAAAAACTTAGGTTCACTCAGAAACTTGTACACAAATGTTTATATTACAGTAGCTTTATTCACACTAGCTCCTAACTGGAAACTATCCAAATTTTCCTACAGTGGGTGAATAGTTACACAAACTGTGGTACATTTGTACCAGGAAATACTGCTCAGTCATAAAAGCAACGAAATTATTGATAACACACAACTTGGGTGACTTTCAAGGGAATTATGCTAAATGAAAAAAATCCAATTATAAAAGTATGTATAATTCCATTTATATAATATTCTTGAAACTAAAATACTATAGAGATGGAGAACAGGTTAGTGGTCATCAGGGGCTAGGGATGGGCGTGGGAGGAAGTGGAGGTGGCTATAAAAGGGTAGAACGAGCACTGTGGCAATGGTCGAGTTCTGTATTTTGGTCACGGTGGTAGTTACAGGAAGTTTCACATACAATAAAATTGCATAGAACTACACACACACACACACACACGCACACACACGCGCGCACACACACACACGCACGCACACACACGCACGCACACACACACACACACATGCACGCGCGCGCATATGCATAACTGGAGAAATCTGAGCAAGCCCTGTGAATTGCACCAGTGTCAGTTTCCTGTGCTGATACTGTACATAGCTCAGCAAGATGTTGACATTGGGGAGATACTGGGTGAACATTTCTCTACAATTTCTAAAAGTTATAAACCTATAGTTATTTCAAAACATAAAGTTAAATTTGTTGTTCTAAAATCCATAAGAAGGAGGTGCAGTAACTATAGCAGCAATCAAATAAATATTTGTTCAAAGCTGAAATACAAGTGACCTGAGTCCACAGGTGCAACTGTTCCCATTCTCCCTGTACTCGCCCATTTCTCTAGCTCTTCCCCCTCTGCCTCCTCTGTGGGCATCTCTTACTTCATCTTTCCTAAATACCGATGCTTCCCACTCTCTTGGCCTTTTTTTTCATTCCACAGGTTTTTATTGATAGTCTACTATGTGTTTAGGCAGCGGTCTGGTCTCTGGGATACAGCAGTGAATATAACAAATCCCTGACCTGGTAGAGCTCACATTCTGTGGAGACGTGGACAATAAACAGGAAAACAAATACATAAAAAAATATGTCAAGAGGTGCTACATGCTATAAATAAAAACAAAATAGGATGATGGGATAGAGGCACTACTTTAGGTATGATGTTAGAGAAGTCCTCTCTGAGGGATAGATGTTTGAGCAGAGACCTGAATAAAGAAGGACAATGAATCAGGTGTGACTATTTGGAGGAAGAGCATTCCTGCAGAGAGAATAACGCCTAACATGGGGACCTGTTTCTCACAACAGGATTAGCAAGGGGGCCAGGTCCTGGAATGGATTAAACAATGGCTAAGCATTAGAGATGAGTCTGGAGAATGGCAAGGGGCTATATCACAAGTGTTCTAGTTTTCTAGTGCTGCATGACAAAAATTTAGCAGCTTATGACAATAAACGTTTGTGACCTTACACACTTCCTGAGGGTCAATCCAGGAGCAGCATACTGGGTGGTTCTTGTTTAGGGTTTTCCATGAGGTTACAGTCAAGTTGTCAGCTGTATTTATCTGGAGCAGGAAAATCCACTTCCACGACAACTCACTTATACGGCTATTGGCAGAAAGCCTCAGAGCCCCACCATGGGGACCACTCCACAGGGGGCTTGAGTGTCCTTGTGACATGGCGCCTGGCTTTCCACAGAATGAGTAATCTAAGAGAGATCAAGAGAAAAGGCACAATGGCTTTTGTAACATAGCCTCAGAAGTGACATGCCATCATTTCTGCCATATTCCATCGGTTACACAGACCAGCCTTGGTAAGATGTGATGGGAGTGTTTATTGTCTTGGAGGCTGGCTACCACAGTAAGCCAACCTGAGGGCCGTAGCATTGTAACAACTTCCGTTTTATTCTAAATGGATGAAAGGTCCCTCAAGGTCTGAAAGCCACAGGATGATGTGATCATGAGTGTGTTTTCACTCTGGCTACTGTCAGGAGAATAGTGGTAGAGAGGCTGGTATGGAAATAGAAAACAAAGGAGGCTGTTGTGAAAATCCAGCAGGGGCCGGGCGCGGTGGCTCACACCTGTAATCCTAGCACTCTGGGAGGCTGAGACAGGAGGCTCACTTGAGCTCAGGAGTTTGAGACCAGCCTGAGCAAGAGCGAGACCCCATCTCTACAAAACACAGAAAAAAATTAGCCAGGCATGGTGGCGCATGCTGGTAGTACCATCTACTTGGGAGGCTGGGGCAGGAGGATCACTTGAGCCCAGGAGTTTGAGGTTGCTGTGAGCTAGGGTAATGCCACTGTACTCTATCTAGCCCAGGCAACAAAATGAAACTCTATCCACAAAAAAAAAAAAAAGGAAAGAAAGAGCAGCAGAGGCACGATGACAGAAGGGCTTGGGTGCTAGCAGAGGAGGAGGTGAGAAGCAGTCAGCAGGTCCCACACTGAAAGTGGGGCTAGTACTGTTTCTCCGTGCTTGGCCACCTTCTCTTTCTACACCCTCTCTGGGTGATCCCATGGTTTAAACGAGTGTTTCTCAAACTTCATAATTTACTCGCAGAACTTTTAAAAATGGATTCGTGGGTCCAATTCCAGAGATCGTGATATAGTAGATCTGACCTGAAGCTTGGCATTTCTAAAAAGTTCCTGGGTGATGCTGATCTGCTGGCACACACACCGTACTTTGGGTAACCTGGCTTAGACTACCATCTGCAGCCTGGTAACCTACAAATCGTTAGGTTAGGGTTGAAATCCAGGCGTATATCTCACTGTCTGCCAGAAATCACCTTCTAGAATTGACACTATTTCTTCAAACTCAACCCTTGACACGTCCAAATTCAAGTCATTATTCTCTAATACATCTGTTCCTTCTCTGCATTCCCAGTTAGTGGTGCCACCAAGGTCACCCTCATCCTTCACATCCCACCAATCACTAAGTCGTGTCAATTTCACCTAAATGTTTCTCAAATCTGAACACCTCTTTCTCTCTCTGAGTGTTCTAGTTCAAGCCTAACCAGTGTCCTGATGGGTTTTGTTCACATCAGCTCCATCCACACCGGTTTATCAGAGTGAACTATATAAAACTGAGCACATCCTTCCTTTACTCTCAATGGCTCTTCATCATTGACAGGTTCAAGGCCAACGTCCTCATTAACGTGGCATTAAGAGGTCCATTGTGATCTCGACCCTGGGCCAGCCCCGCTCCGGGCACATTTCTCATACTTATGCAACTTGCATTTTACATTCCAGCAACCTTGAGCTGCTTCCTTGTAACTCCCTGCACAAACCTCACCATTTTAGGGATGCCACGTTGTTGCTCATGCTTCTGCTCTACCTCAAATGCCTTCTCTTCCACTCCCAACCATTCCCACATCAACTACCCAACACCTGCTGCTCTCTGAGACTGAGCACTGCAGTCACTTACTCCAAGAAGCCCTCCTTGATAATCTGACTTGTGCTCCCAAAATACTCCATGTGTATTTTCTTTTCCTGGGCTCTCAGCAATGTTTAAAGTTGTTTAATTTCTGTCTTCCCCTATTACATCATTAGCTACTTAAGGTCCTGTTTATCTCTGTACCTTTACACACATCCTGGCATATAACCAGGAATTATTAAGCGTTTGTTAAATTTAAAAATGAGCCTTTATGCCAAGGCTAGGAAATATGCATAATGCAGCACAGTATGTCATCTATATGGAGAAAAGAAGAAAGAGGAGTTGGTCTCTGCACCCCCGTGCTCACTCTCACAAAGGCAACCCTGAGGTGACAGGACACTCTCACCAGAGGAGGGAGATGGGGGTGGGGGGCAAAGTGCAGGCATAACTGCCTAATTTAGACACATAGATTTCTGCCGAAGGATTTTACTCAAATTCTTCCACGATTCAGTCAAGTATGACGCTTGGCACTCCAAAGAATAAAAGATATGTAACAAACAACTCATTCTTCAAGCACTTTATATCTGAGTGGAGAAGTAAGTCTAAAATTCAGAAAATAATCACTTAACAATACAAATCAGTGTTTGCCGTGATACTAAATTGTATTGTATAAATAAACCATGAACACTCTAGGAGTTTAGAAAAAAACTAACACATTTGTCCCAGATCGGTGGTGGAAAGTTCCAAGAGAGCAAAAGCTAATATTTGAGATATTAGGCTGATCGTGAGCACTTAGATGAAAATGACTCTCTTCAGTAATTCCAATATTTACTACACAGTGCTAAAGATCAAAATTTAATGTGGAAGTGATGATTTTCTTAGTGTGAGCAATTACTTTCTTGAGCAATCACTCTGAGATAGGAACTTTGCTTAATGCTTTATCGCACATCGTTTCAACCCTTGCAGCAACACTGAAGACTAGTATCATGCCTCTTTTACAGATGAGAAAACTAAGGCTTGGAGAGATGAAACCGTTGGCCACAGACACACTGACAGCAGGAAGCAGAGCCAGGATGTCTGCCTGAACCGCGCCTCTCCCTCCATCCCTGCTTCTGTGACTGCTACCGAAACACACTTCGGAACGGACAGCTTTCAGGGCAGAAGGCCTTCTCTGAGAGTCTCTACGTGTAGCCTCCAACAAATATGTCTGTGCAAAAAGGGGAAGTCTCAACAGTCAGCAGTCATTTGTCACTTTTTCGGGCTCCATAGCAAAGGTACTGGCCCATGGAAGATTTGCTCTGAATTTACCTTTTGTTTGTATCCTTATAACAGAAGGGAAAAGCTGGAGAATACTTGAAAGTTTGATCATTTTTCTGGAAATTCATATGCAGATTTCCAAGTTATGTGGATTTTATTCAACATTACAATGCTAACGCGCTTAGAGTAAGAGCATTCTTCTGAACACGATAAGCATTTTCTTACATTTGCAGAAGCTGAGCTATAGGGAGGCGAGTCTCAGTACATAACACATCTTTGTCAGCCTAGGCGAGAAGCGGAGTGTCTGCCGTTTTAATTCCTTAAAGGAGTCTCTTCCTCTTAATTTCCCTACCTAATAAACACACACGAATGATGACCTGCAGCAGACGAACACGAGAAATGGTAATTTGAGGTAGCCCCCTGCACTGACTATGATGTTAGAAGATATTTTAGGAAATCATGGCAGTTGTTTTCTAACTGACTGAAATTCCATTGCTAAATCACCCAGAAAAAGATCTGAATTAGTAATAATTAGTCTTTTTGAGATCACGGATCTCTTTGAGAATTTGATAAAATTATGAACACTCTCTCTTCCCCAAATAACACACACACACACACACACACACACATGTTCCCCCACGTGCTGTATATATACATACTGATTTTACAGATTTTTGGGGGGCTTCCATGCCCTCCAATGTCTGTGTCTAAAGCACTATGTTAAGGAAAGTTGCGAGGATACACTGGAGTCAGTAAGAAAAAAAATGTCAGGCTTGACTAATGATGTGGTCCCTTTCAGGATGAGAAATGGGTGGTGGCGTGTAGATCGTGAATTTACCATTTCTGATTAGTAAACACTCCTTGTTCTAGTTATTTTGACTGTCTGTCTCCTCATTAGAACCTAAGTTCCACAAGGTGACAGAGATGTTGTCACTGTCTGCCGCTGCACACCGGAGCTTAGAACAGGCCCTGGAAGAAAAGAGGTGCTCAGCAAATATTATCAAATGAATAAATGTGTTCCTTCTTGAGGGTACAACGCTGCTAAATTTACTGCCTTCTGTGTAAATTAGTATTTGTTTCTATTTATAATAAAGTTATATATATTGTTTCAAGGGCTATCATCTGTCTATATTATTTTGAAATTTATGGAATAAAACCATATTAGGTTTTTAGTACGTACTAATTTTTATTATATGCTGTTTTCTTTTTTAAATTTTTCTAGATTAATCTCTTTTTCACACCAAATAACCACCACTCTCTTCATCAGTCAGTTCCATTGACTTTAAGAGTAAGATAAACCCTGTGATTTCGACTTACAAAATGAAGAGAAGACAATGAAGTACATTTAGGGGAAAACAAAATAAATGTCAGTTTTTCCAAATATTTGTGCTTGATTAGTCAGTCCTAAACATACAGATACAGTGTAAATACTGAATATTGAAATAATAGTATAAATAAGCATTTATATTTGGCAACAGTGATGGGAATGTACAGGATAAATGTGTCTTGGGTGCTCAAAAACCATCTCCTCAAATGGTTTAAACATGGCCTCTGCAGCTTGTTCCCAGTTAAATTACTTCAGAAACGATTTCCTCAAATGTGGTACAAAGTCAATTTTAGCACTTGTTAAAATGTCACAAATTCTGAGTTAGAAGACTACGCATTAACGAAGTTTTACTTTCGTTTGTAATTGCATTTCTCAATTTCATCAAAGGCAGTACTTTAGCCAATTTGTTTGTTTCCTTTGAAGAAAAATCAGCAAAAACTATAACAAACAACATTTGACCGTTTGTGGTGCAATACGAAGCTACATCGTGAAATTATAACCCATAAAACTTCAAAAACCTGTTTAAGGACACATTTTTAAATTTAGGACCTAGTATACGCAGTTAACATTCAAAATTTCTTAGCACTCTGCAGTCACTGCCAGCAAACTTTCAACGTGTCTGGCTGATAAGGAAGCTGGCAGGGACCCAACAGGAACAGAAGTTAGTGGTACGAAGCAAAGCCTATGTGAATTCATTGCTACTAGTTTTAGGCTACTCGCCTCAGTAGGCTGATGCACTGAAATGACCTGATTTTCAGACTTATCTGCACAATTATTCATAATACCCGTGGCTACAGGCTCACACTCTTGCGTGCACGTTCATGCATCTCCACGTCACATGGGCTGCCATGTTCCGACTTGTGCCATTAATTGACAAGACCGCTGCTCAAGTTGGCTGATCAAGCAATAGGCAGCGCAAAGGAACAGGATTTGAGGCAGCCCAGAGTTTCCTCTTCAAGTAGGTTCAAAACATTTTTTTCTCCCTAACTTCCTTCCTGTTCTAACTGCCAGTACTCAGAAGTCAGAGTTGAGAGACAGAGGCACCCCGGACAGAGACGCGAAGCACTGAATGTAAGTTCAAATACCTCAAGCGGGGGAGGTTTCAGGGGGGCACAGAGCAAAGTAGGAAATCTCCGAACTAGGCTGCCACTCTCTGCAGTTATTATTTTTTTAGAGGGGCAGCTCTTTAAAACAAACTTTGCAATAAGCAACTGCTAAAGAGGCTGCTTGGAGCAGTTCTGCAGAGAAGGGGAAGTCAGAGCGGGGAAGGGTAGCGGTGACTCAGGGGAGACAGCTGCAGAAGGGAGGGCGGAGGGTGGACTGCAGCCCAGGAGGTGAAATCCTGAATGTTCTGGAGCAGGGCTATGAGGACACTGACTGGGAGTACCTGGAGGGGTTTCCTGCAAGGCAGGAGCAGGCGCCTCGCCCAGCTCACAAGCAAAGCGACTGTAGATGCAAACCTACATGGACCGTGTTGGAGGATGATGGGTTGTGCTGGGGTGGAGATATGTGGTTTCCTGTTTTTAAGCAAACTGTGTAGAGACATTGGCCGAAAAGAGGCAAAAAAAAATGGTTCAAAGCTGTCAAATATTAAACTGTTTTCCACTGAGGAATTTTCTGGGGATATTAGAGAAATGCATAATGAAATCCTCCCTTAGAGTACAAGGGGACTTAGCACTCAAGGGGACTTAGCGCTCAAGGGAAAGTACGATAGAACACAGTGTTATTTATTCATCAGTCATACACTGATAGAATTTCTACCACTAGCAGAAGCTGTGTATTCAATTCCTGCAGTGAAATGGGCAGTTGCTGTTGTTGTCAAAAAAAAAAAAAGCCCTTTACATCTGAGAGAACTAAAAGCAAACATGGAAGAAGCCAAATAGTTTATTAAAGAGACAGGTTCTAGAAAAATCTAAGTGGGCCCAGTTAGAACACTTGATTAGTGGGCCTTCCAAATGCCAAGGTCTGAATTTTGGCTGCCATTAGGAGAAGTGCTTTAGGTGTGACCTGAAATATTTTCTTCCCTTTTAGAGGACTTCCCAGCAGGCATGTTTTACAAACATCGTCTGTAGTTAAAACTTTAGACCTGGGGTAACCTGTGGTGTGGGTCTGGTAAACCCTAGGCAGTTCTTCATTCAAGGTGGGGGAAGGCAGCCTGCTCGAACGCGGAGGGCTTGTAGTCACCCTTCACACGAGACCGAGGGCACTGAAGTCAGCATTGGCCTGTTGGGGTCCTCACTGCAGGAAGACCAGGCAAGGGAAATCGAGAGGTTCGTGTCGGTCTGTCGGCTGGGGGAGGATGAGGAGCAAGGGTCCAGTCACCGGCAGCATCATCCATCTTGCCACTGGCTTTGTTTTCTTTAGTTCCTAAGAATATATCCCTCCCCAAACCAGATATATCACAAGCTTAGTAACGAGATCATCTTACTCTTTTGTGTGGAATTCTTAGAGAAAAGCAGTTCATTCTCCATACAGGTTCACAGATCCAAAACATCAGGAATAACCATGTTGTAGCTGAATAAAAACCGACTGGCATTTTCCTGGCCTGGACTGGAATCTGGTGCTTCCGTGTTTCAGAGAGCATGAGTTTGTCTCTAGAGAAGTATTCTCTGGGCAACATCAAGGTTCCCTTTTCAGCAGAAGCTCAGACAGCAAAGTCATTCTGAGGGAAAGATGTGGGTTTGGGCCCATTTATGGGAGTGCAGTACATTGCAAACTTCGGCTAGCAGCAAGAGAGAAGCCCCGGGGAGTAAAAATTATGCAGACAGAAAAAGAGAACCAACATCCGCTGAGTGCCTTCTATGAGTCAGGCCTGGTGTTAAAAACTTTCAAATTTTAATCCTGAAAAGACTGAGGAAGTGTTAAATGATTTGACTAAAGTCACATACTGGTACTAAAAAGAATCCATAGCTACAATGCCTCAGAATAGCATTTTAGGAAATGTTTCATGGAAGAAATTTTCTCTAATCCCACATTCTAAATATCCTTAATCCTGGGTCAGAGTTACTGCTGCCCGGGATCCTATATTAGGGTCTACACTGGTGTACCCAGAGACCTGTCTCATGGTGCTCCTGAAGTGTCAACAACATCTACCCATTCAGTCAGGACTTACGGAATCCCTCTGTGTTGTATTACTCTCTAGTGTCCATAGTATGAGCTGGTAAAAATTCACTTGGGCTTTCTTAAGGGATCTGATAGTCTAAGCCACAATTGGTCATAAAAATCGCATTTGACTTCTAACTTTTCATGCTAAGTTAAAACTTTTGTGATTACGTTGAGTTATTGAAGGTAATGACTTCCTCGATGCACAGTTTTCTTTGAGAGTTATTTAAAATAATACTTGTGGAAGTGCCCAGCAGAGTGAATTCACCTGGTGGGCACTCTGCAAAGCTTATTGGATCCCTTGAGTTCTTTCTCCTTTTGCATAAAAGTGGGGGATTGGAAGCGAATACCACGAATGCACAGGCAAGAAATCATATTTTGTTTCTGTTGCAAAAGGAAGTATTAAAGAATTCTGTTTCTGGTAATTTGCACCCTCCTCTGAATCAATTATAATGTTTATTGTATCTAGCAAAATAGTCTCCGCTCAGGCATGGGTTTGGTTCTGATCCAGTTTTGAAGTTTTCGATGTTCCCCACCAGGCCGAGGTGGTAGATTTGGGGAAAGGCAGACATATCCTGGTCAGCAGGGAGCAGAGATGGCAGGAGTGGCAAAGAATGTTGATGCTTTACAGGGACTTGTCTGATGGAAATCCCCTGCTTGTGACACTGCCACTTCCTCCGTCTCTCTTCTTTCCCCTCCTCCTGTACCCTCTGCCTCTCCCCTCTCTCTCTCTCCCCTTTCCCCTCACATCTCTACCTCTTCTGCCAATACTCACGGCCTGTGTGCCTAGATGCACAATCCAGCATCATTTAGCAGAGCCAGCTTTGGGACATGAGTCAAGTCCCCACGGTATTTGTCTCCAGAGCCAGAAGGAATTCTCTCGAATTCTCTCCATTGTCTGTGCCTGTGTTCGCTGACATTTCTCATCGTTCACAGAGTGACCTCTGGCTTCAACCAGGAAAGGGAGCAGTAAATAAAATCTAAAATTAAATTGTTTATGTGGGAGTTTTTAAAGGAAATATAATAGTTATAGTCTCATATTAAGGTTGATTCAGTTTATAAACAATCCTTAAAATTCCCAGAACTTCTCATCTCTTCCGTAGTTCTCTACAAAACAAAAGCTACTTTTGAGGAGGAAGGAAGGGGCACGATGAGCCCCCAGCCAGGGAAAGCATCCGGTGCGGAGGCAGTTACCTACCTTCTCTGAAGCGTCAAGGCAGGGGTGAGAGAGGAGTGAGGGAACAAATATTTATCGAACATTTATCGAACTCTTGGCCAATATAGTCCTAGAATTGTCAGAGAATGTTGGAGAATTGGAGAATGTTTTCTCCAATCTTTCAACCTCATAAAAAACAATTATTATTCCCACTTTAGTGTTGGTAAAACTGAGGCTCAGTGAGATTAGTAACTTGCTTAAATCCTATAATAAGCCAATTGCAGAGCCCGGGTTTGAATCCCGGGCGCATCTGACTCAAAGCCCATTGTTCTCGCAGACATGAAGATCACCTTTCTTTGAATTAACGGGGTGATTTGTTTCATCTGAACTCATGAGTGTCACCTTTTTTCGCCCTCAACTCATTTAGAGCTACATTAAGGAACAAGACCGGTGTGCTCTGTCCTGAGATTGGTGTAAATTCTCAAGTGTCTTTCACTTTCAATGTCTTAGAAACGTCACTAAATTTGCACGCAAAAACATTGGTTTGTGCTATGCCGTGTATGTGTGCTGTGAGTAACCATCCTAATTTAATTTGGCGTTTTAATTGAGCCTGAGAAGATTAAGTCCCCAGCTCAGCACATCTAATGCTTGACAATGCTTTGCTGAATAGCAAGGATGGGGGTGTGAGGACTCCACTGTGAGAATTAACCTGTGTAGGCATCTGTGAAGCAGAAAATAGAGAAAATTGAAGTAGTAAGTACGTGAGAAAAAGCTATATATGTGCTTTGGGGCCTGACAGGTAGAGTTCACAATAACCTCATTAAATATATGATTGTTAATTCTCCATTTAACTTTTCCTGTGTAAAGAACCAAAGTCAAAAAGAAATAAACAAAGAAAAAGCAACTCTGCTCTTTGGACAACAGTGGATGAGCAGCTGAGGAAGGTGACAAAAGCCCAACCAGAAGGTTCTATGCTGATGAGCTGGGCTCTCTCCAACCACACCTTCACTTCCTCTTTTTCTCTCTCATTCCACAAGCTTCTTTGAGCTAGGGAGCATTAGAGTCACTGAATTAAGAAGGGGCCTCAATGATCTTCTAATGTAACTACTTCATTTTGCAGAAGATGAAACTGGGCCCAGAGAGGTTAAGTGACTTGCACAAGATAACACAGGAACAGGGTTGCGCTGAAACCGTTATATGACACTTCCCTGCTTTGTTAAAGTTGTCCCCGCGGAGCTTGCAGAGAAGCGCTTACCTCTGTGCACCCTAAGTAGATTCCCAAGACGACTAACAAGCTCAAATTTCATAATAACTTCTTAATAACGACAATGAAGCAACAGAGTACAGTGCCTAAAAGTCAGACAACCCTCACTCAGACATTAATTCTGCCCCTTCCGTGATAAGTCTTCTTGGGCAAGTTGCTTAACTCGTGCTTTAGTTTCCTGATCTATAAAAGAGAATGATGATGCCCAGTAAGCTGTTGTGAGAACTAAATGAAATAAGCCTCTAGAAAGCACTTAGCACTATATGCAATAACTACTACAATTATTATCAATAGTAAGATCAGGTATTCTTTAGGTGATGGGATCAGAAAACAGTATGTAAAATTTTCAGAAAGTTCCTATTCTTGCTTCAGTAAGCATCCATACAGTGGGAGGAGAAAAAAAGAAAATTGATGTTTGTGGTTAAATATACACACGTATATAGTTTGAGAAATTTTTGTCAAACTGCGTATACGATTTATGGCTAGAGCTTTGGGAGAATCTGAGTTTACCCAGAGATAAATTGTAAAATTGAAAATGCAATACAAAACTTAATGAGTACAATATTATTGCACTCAGTGTTACTCAGTATTGTACTGCGGTGCTTTTGCCACAAAAAAGGTAACTATATGTGAGTTAATGAATATGTTAAGTTGCTTGACTATAGTAACATTTTCACTATGTTCATCAAAACATCCTGTTTTATACTTTAAATACATACAATTATTAAAAATTGACTAGTAGGAGTATTTATGTATTCTGGATATTAATCTCTTGTTAATATGTGCATTGCAAATATCTCCTTTTTACAGTCCAAACCAATCCACTTTTCACTATCTATAGGGGCATATTTTGAATAGAAATTTTTAAATTTTTGTATAGCTGAAATATTCAGTTTCTGCATTTGTAAAACGTAACTAATAGTGCCTACTTCACGATGTTGTGATGATTGAATATAATAATGTATACAAAGCACTTAGACCATAATTGCCAAGTTTTGGGCTCATGATGAGTGTTCAGTAACTGTGTGCTGTTATTATTATGGTATCCTTTATTGTGCAAAAAGCTGTTGGGTGAAAAAAATCATTTTATGTCTGGGAAAAAATCGAATTAAATTAAATTTAAAATGCAGTATCTTTGGGGGATTCAGATAAATTTTAAATAACAAAACAAAGCTAGATATTCTCTCATACATAGAGGTAATATAAGGTAACTGGATGTCTGGGAACTTAGGTGACACATGACCGTGGGAAATATGTAGAGGCCTTAGAGAAGTAAAGCATCTAGAGATGGTGTGCGCTAAACCCTCTTCTTCCAAAATGAGAAAAGTTTGATCCACAGTGGTTGAAACATTCATTCTGGGGTCACAACTAGTTGGTAAGAAAGCCAGAACCCAAACCCATGCATGAGGAGGCCTAGTTCAGTGGAGAGATAATTATCCAAAATCAAACAGATTGACCACAAGATTCTTCCCCTAATAGACTGCTCCCTGTGGCCTTGCGCTCCTCTGCCTCTCTGAAAGGCTTCGTGGTCACCTGATAACTTCTGCTTCTAAATAGTCAATGTTTTGGGGGGATGGACATGATCCTGAGCCAGAGGCTATATTGTATCAATGATCTGGCCAAGTCTCATGTAGAAGCAAATTTCTTCCATAACACTCAACTCACTGCTTCCTGTTTCCAGGAAGTCACAGTTTCAAAGTCATGTTCCTAATCTGGGAGATCTTGGACTCCAATAAAGCCTGTGAAGGACTTCAGGAGTCTATGAACCCTGGATCATATGCACAATTTCGTGGGTTTATTCCTTTTTTTGTTAGGATAAGGACCACAATGTTTATCAGATTTTTAAAAAGTCCCGTAACCTCCAAGAAGATTAAGAACCATAATCAAACCCGCTGGACCTCTTTAGTATGGTGAGATTGCCCAGCTTCCAGCTCCTTCACCCCTCTGAAAGGTAACTAAGCATCAGGATGTGCTAACGTACAGTGTCCTGTAGAGAATAGGTGCTCACCAAATAGCGTGGCCTTAATTTTGCTTTAAAAGGCTTTCCATGAGAACTGTTTTTCCAGTCCTTTGTTTGCTGTGTTATTACTTTTTCTAACAGCTTTCCAGAGTGAGCTGGATTTGGATCATCTGGCCTCATATCTCTTTTTCTCATGCTGCAATTGGACCAAATGATCTTAGCGTGGAATTCCCTCCTCTTGACTGTAATGAAATTTCAGACAGTAATCCCAACATTATCTTCCATTGTTCAATATCTTTCAATAAGTTTATGTCTCATTTTTATGAAACAATTATTGTATCTGTTATCAGTGAATCAAACATATAGAACGGACATAAATCTCATATTTACTAACAAGAAGATGAAGACCCAGATGATAGATAAATGGAATCACCAATGGTCAACACAGTTAAAAGTGGACAAATCTTGTCCTAAACCAGATCTCTTTCTCTCTCCCCCACCCTCTCATCCCTTTTCTCTCTGTCTCTCTCTTTCTCTCATTCTTTTTTCAAAATTGAGATTTGAGGCAGCATAATTACAATTCCATAGAGGGTACTGAAATCACCTAGAGACTGGGCGCAATGTCACCATCTGATGGTAGGGCTTCAAGCATGTGACTTGTTAGAACCAAGTGATATCTTCCAGAAAGGCCTGCCCATGAGGGCTTGGATGCTGCCCTCTGTAGATAGTATGCCTGATGTTCTGTCAGCAGGTTTGTTATGTGGCCCTTTGCCCTCCTGGGGTCACCTGGGCTCTGGTTAGACTTCTGGGGTCACCAGACAAGTCTCAAGTTGATCTTATCTGGTTTGTTTCTCATCTGCCCCTTGACAATTGTCCCTTAAACTACCCACAACCTACAACAGCCACATACCACATCCTTCATTTTTTTTCCAGCCAGTTCATTCACTTTCCCTGAGTGTTGTTTGGAATATGAGTTGAGTCGGTCACTATGTCCATTCTGCTGTGTTCTAGAGTCTCAACTTTGAGTGGTGCTTGTTCTGCAGGTGAGGCAAGAGGGGCCACAGAAACAGGCCTGCATGTTTCCTTCCTGTACAGGAAGTGGACTTCAGAATTGCAATGCTGTTTTCACAGTTGGTCAAGGCTCACTTACAATGTTTGGCTTGTTATTTAGCTGTAAGAAGATTGATGAGCCAAAGGATATCATTTTTTTTTTTTTTTTTTTTTTTTTTAGTATTTTGGTTCTGTTAAAATTGCTTTTGTTTGGCTTTACTCCCAAATTATTTTTCTTCCTGTTGCCAAGGATAGTGACATGGAAACTCAAAACTATAACTGATTTTGACCCAAGATATCTTCACTCTCAGGGCACTTTATAAAGGTTTGCAGAGTCACTCAGGATGAGATGTGATAGATACTATCTTATAGGTGTGTCACCTGGAAGCCATGAAGACTTTACTCACAGGCAAGGAAGAGAGTTACCCTAGAGGTGGAACCAAGGGAAATCAGAAAATAATCTGCTTGTCCAAATATCTCCCTGGCAGTTATCTCCCATGGCTGCCAGCCACAGGCCAGAAATTCTTCCCATAGGGATTTGTTCCTCTTGGTTAGGACATTGCATCTCATCCAGCTATGTGAACTTAGGCAATTCTCTTAACCTCCGGATCTCAGTTT